>APFE031716527.1:3998-25657 GCA_000404065.3 Pinus taeda
CAAGTATCAAAGTAGTTACAGTCTCCAGAAGTTGAACCTTACATCAAAACAACAACCATCAACCCTGATTACATCTGTGTTCGGGGTATATATAGAGTTTCATTACAAAGATATTTTGCTATTCTGAATGTGGAGGGGTCACAATGGACCACCAACCACTTTAACTCTCTAATGGAGTCTCTATTACGATATGTTGGCTTTAATGAACAAAATTGATCTTCTTGGATGCTCTGTTGTACTTCTCGAGCAGGTGAAGTGTCCTATGGATGAAGTTCCATAACTGTTGAATGAATTCAACTACTCGAGGTTTGTCCTTTTTCTCTCAGCCATTCTGTCTCTTGAAAGTGGTTGTTGGAGAGGAAATGCACCAGGTACTTGGTAGATGATCATTGTCGTCCTTCAGGTGCATGGCATGACCAGGGTGTGTTGAATTCATGGATGATGTATGAGTGGGCGAAGGACGATCATCAACCGTTGGATCGCATAGGTGAATGAAGGAGATTGGTTTGCAAAGGATATCGGGAGATATGAGAGTGGGACGATCACAGGCCGTTAGATCTCGAGCGGACAGATCCAACAGTGACTAGGCATGGAAGATAAACGAAGGTTAACACATGGGTACAGTGGTTTCAGTGGCGGGCAGTATTGATCGCACCGCTTTTGGTGGGTGAGCGATAAACATACATAGCCAAGCGATCACAATAGGGGGGCGACGCGTGGCGGATAGGACAGACAAAAAACCACTTTCCCCGCGAGTTAATGTGCAGGTAGCTTACAGGATCGGGAGGAGCGAATACCCTTGGATTAGGAGGTGGACGATCGGACGCCGGGGCTTAGCGCACATGTTTTGTGTGACTTGTTATGCTCCTATACCAATAGGTGTCATATTTCATGATTGACATTAACAAGCTTTGTAATATGTTCATACCTTCTCTAGTTGCAAAGGTTTTCCATATTGTCAATAAACAAAAAATTTAAAAAATGTAAAGAGGGTATGCCCTAAAAGAAAAATCAAAGGGCAAAAAGAATGGAATGGTCAAAAAATGAAAGAAATGAACCCCAAATAAAATAGACCAAGAAAGTGTGCAAATCCAAAATGCCACTAATATTTTATTTTCTGCAAAAAACTGATGGTGTGAAACTTGGTGATTTATGCCATCATTGATGAATGGCCAAACAGTTTAATCTTTGTGCCAGGCAGACATCATACTTGAAGCAGCTCAAGCGAGGCGAGGTTCCATGACTAACTCCCCTTCATACTTTTGTCGAAAAATTATTCACTTACTTCCCCAAGGATATTAAGATCTGCTTAATATCACTCATAAACTACTCATTCCATTATGTAATGATTGCCTAAGTAAAAACCCTATTTTACTTGGGAGATTGCACAAATACCATATAAACCCCCTTTCCCCTTCAAAGCCTAAGTTGACGCGAAAGGACAACTATTTCTAACTTAGCGCTGGTTCATTATAATTTTTTCATATTAACTATTGACTTTATTTATATAAATCCCACTATTTATTCCCAATCCCGTATTGTATATAAATACATTAAAAATCCTTGAATATTAATACTCCCTGCCCTGGTCGAATACGGCCATAGTTACATTTCAACAGGGATTGATGAATTTGTTTGAAGTTCATTAAGAACCCTCCCCGCACGCATCATGGAATTAATTAACCTCTGGTCAATTAATAACCAATCAACCCTAACCAATGAAATTGCCCTCGATACATTTAAAACATGGTTTAATATATCGGGCCCGCAGTGTTAACCTCCCGCCATCTCTGAAGTCAGTATGCCGTCAGATTTTCACCCATCCATCCGATGGTCGACGATCATTTCGCGACCACCATAGCCGCCAAATGTTAACGCGCGAGGAATCGGTGGTTTTGCCACTGTACCAAGGACATGCCTCATTCATTCAACCTACTCGCTTGCCCCCCGTCTGAAACCACCCGACCCCAAAAGCGATGCGGGGTAAACCAATTACCACCCCTCGCTAGCGACAAGATGTCCCATCATGCTAACGTGAGTTGCTCAATAAATGCCAAAAAAAAGCCCCGCTAAACCAAAATTTCGTTAAAACCACGAGAAAATGTCATTTTCGCCATTTTTTCCTTGCAAACTGTGTTCCATGCAAAATATGTCTGGTTGATTGCACGAGCGTTCAGTCCGCCACCCGGCCAGAGAAACCACAACAACGTGCTCTGCCATCAGTCATTTCAACCTGCAATTGCACAATTTGTCTCCTTAAGCCAGGTATTTATCCATTTGACCAGTTACCCTGTAATTTCGATTTTCGATTAGGAATTCTACCTAAAAGAGCCGAATTCAAGTTGAAATCATTCCGAAGCTTCCATAAAAAGACCCCAAAATCTGCTGTTTAATCCATTGTTTCCACAGAAGCCCGAATTCCAGTTTGAAAACATAAGAACCAAACATGGAAGCTCCCATAGCCCTGAACGTCGCACCTATGAATGCACCTCATAAAGATTTAGATTATTTACCCTTGGCCGACAAAGATTTTAAAATAAAAGATCTGTATGGAAATGTGAACCATCTTCGAACCTTCTGCCAAATCAGGGATAGCTATCAAAACAACTCTGACGTTTTTGGGTTATGGGAATCTAACCTTCCCATGTATTTCATTCCCTCAGTCCAAGTTTTCCCAGACATCATTCATCAGTGCTGTGCCAACTATGACCCTATCCATAGAGCAGTCATGTCCCCGTCCCAAACTGATATTTTCTACATAACTGTCGAATCTATTAATGAAATGATACAGCTCCACTCCACTGAGCCCATTGCTCATCTTTCCATGGGGTATCTGCTTGAAAAAGCCTCTCAATTTCCCAACTTAGAGATAACCCGTATTGCTCAAATGTTCATGAAACCAGACCACCAGCCTCAAGGCCCACCCCCCTATCTGCAGACCTGGTTCACTGACACTATATCCCTGATCTTGGGGTTTAATACCAATGAATAAGTTGATGAGATCACCCTAGTTCTTCTATCAATATTTACCCCAGGACAACGCCCTGCTATCAAAATATGACTATGCCACTTTCATTACCAACAAAATCCATGATCAATTCCTGAATTTGGATAAAGAAGGAGTCTTCAAGTACACATCTTTCATATACCACCTTCTGTTATATCATCATCTAGACAACTTTTCTTTCCCCATCAGGAGGTTGGACTCAAAGGGAAATTGAAGGTCTGTGATCTTCTGGACCTCAGTCTTCCATAACACCTTTGAGTGCCCTTATACCTATGATGAGTTTATTGACTTGTTTGTTCATTCGACATCCACTCTGTTGATAGGAGCTCCCCCTCCTAGAATCTCTGGTGACATGAAAAATATTCTGCAGCTCTCCAAATAGTACATGATAGGTGACTGGTACCTGTACCAAAATCACATAGGAATTAGAATATATGGGTGTGGGCTTTGCCCTTTCAAGCTGCCCAAATATGTGCCCATGAGACTATTTGCATTAGAATATTTCAGACAGATCGTAAAGGAAGATTTAGACCATTTTTGTAATGCAAAGAAGAAGGCCCAGCTAAGAATCAAAAACTAGTTAGGCGCTTATGTCATACATTCTAGAGATGCCTGGCAAGAAGCTGACAAGATTTTAGGAGATCACCTTAAATTGAAGAAAAGTTTTTGGTGGGTGCCATACAACCCAAATAGTTTCATAAGTGACGAAGGATAAGAAACAAGCTATCAGTTTATGTACATCATAGGATCCCAGAAATTGAACAGTATGCAAATCAGGATGAACGGGTAGAAGGGACCTTAATAGAAGAAATTAGAGAGCAAGAAAAGATGGAAAAAGCTATGAAAGATCTTGAAAAAAGCCTTCGTCTGGACTCTTTTGGATAGGTATCTTTCAAACTACCTCAACAATCAGGAGTTGGTACATCCTCTGCTGGAACTTCTCAGTAGCCTGCACAAAAAACCAGCACAGCAGTCATAGGGACTTCAAAGGGAAAAGAGGTAGATACCACATAGCATCCTATAATGACAGACCAGCCAACAATGTCAAAAGAACAGAGTCAGGGGCAAATTCCTCTAGCCCAAACTAAAGCAGTAGAAATTCCTGCATTACACTCTCCTCTAAATGAGGAAAGAAGCAAGAAGAGAGATAGGGAAGACCCCACACCTATCAGTGGACCTGCAGAACAACCGGGTCCAAAGAGGCAGAGATTGAATCCTCAATTAGAAGATGAAATTATTAAAGAAACCACTGACAGTCTAAAAGGTGAGAGATTAGTCAGCCAACAAACTTCCCCAATGATAGAAACATCAACTAGCTCACACAGGCAGGAACTAGAAAGGCAGCATAGTGTAGAAGTTTCATCGACTAGGCCACAAAGTAAATAAGCCTCAGACATCAAAAGGAAATTCACAGATATAAAGGCCAGGAATGACCCACTACGGCTTCAAATTTACAACCAGTATCTTAAGATGGCCCCCACAAACCAGCAGAGATTAATGTCAGCATATGACATTAAAGAGGGCAAAATGATCATGAGTTACTTTAAACCCAAGGTACAACAACCATAGTCAGTAGCTGATTATATCAGGACAAATTTGGAGGTTTTAGCCAATGATATTCATCCTATGGACTAGATTGAGCTTCATAAACAAACTAGGGAGATGGTCTACTCCACATTGGCTGATAAGGCAATGTTGGCCCATAAATTACAAAACTCATTGGACAATACTTCTGCTCAATTACATTTGGAGAAAGCCTCTTCTCTGGCCAAGAACAACAGGATAAAATCTTTGGAGGAGATCATCATTGAACTGGGACATGATCCCAAAGATGCTAAAGGCATAAAGTCACTAATGAAGAAGAAAGAGGAAGACATTGCTGCCCTGAGGAAACAACTTAAACTGTCTCCTTCCATGCATCCACAAACTGCAGAAATTGTACAACAGAAATCAGAAGAAGACATGATGGACTTGCTCATGACACTCAACGAAAGATTAACCGATACAAAGCAGGCATTGGAAAAGGCACTAAAGGAAAAGCAGGGAGAGTCGACCTCCCAACTTCCCGAGGTAATCCCTACAGTCTCAACAGCGGTCCCTTCAACACTTGGAACAACATTAGCTCCAAATGTTCCAGCATCCACAACCGAGGTCATCACAGGCACATTAGCAACATCAACAACACCAGGCAGTAGTACTAATATGAGCACAAAACAACTGATAAAAGCCATGGAAGAATTGAAACTCCAAGTGTCAGAATTGAAACAAGTAAAGGAAAAATTGGCAAAAGTAGAAAAGAATTATGACAAATCCAAGATGAATGTGGCAGAGAAAATAAGGGAGGTTAAAACATTAGAGAACAAAGTGAGAGCATTAGAAAAGGATCTTTCTCTAGATAAACCTCTGGCAGAAATCAAAGGAATTCTATGGGCCAACATCAATCAATCCCTTAACAATGTTTGGCAATCAATCCAAACTATTTACGAGCAGATTGACTTAGTGAGAGCAGCCCAAGTGGAAATTCAAAAAACATGAGCTTCGTTGGGACAGATGCCTGAACAAGCCAACCGGCTTATACATTTTTTGAACACTAAGACCAGCGAACAACTGGAAGCACTGGAAATCACAGACAAGACAGACACAATTCTGGAAATCAAGAGAGTTCTAACCAAGAGAACTCTAATGAAAAATTTGGAAAGGAGATGCCAGGATATGCAAGTAGAGATTAATTCTTTCACAGAGAAATTCACAGCTTTGCAGAATAAGGGTCTACCAAGTCCTTTAACAAATAATGACCAGTTGATGAAACACATAGATTATGCACATAAATTGAATAAATATGCTACTGATCAAGTTACTTCATCAACAAGTGCTTCAGAAGTAAAAGCACTCCCCACAAGCCAATCTATCTATAACAACTTGGAGAGCTTATTTTATATTGAGCATGAGGTGAAACATCTATTCACCATCCAGCCTAATTTCTTCAGGTATATAGAGACTGATGAAACTTTAAGGAAAATTCAAAGGCATAAATTACCAAAATAGAAATGGTGGGAAGATATGCTAGAAATTTTATAAACTTATCTTTGGTATCTTTGGTAAAATGAAAATTTTGGGCCATTTACCATGATGTGGTAAACAGAGATAAATGAGGGTCATACCGGTCAAAGTATATCAGATCAGGGTTAAGAAATATCCAACCAAGATGGAGTAGCCAACACAGAGTATCAATGGAAGACAGTTGTAAACCAACTCACCGAGCCTGCCTCCAGCACATCTGACCAAGACGGAGCAGCCAGCACGGCATCAATTTGTATTTTCCCTGTTTCCGAGACTATTTGTCTCTATCTTTTGTAAAAAATGATTAGTCATCACTATAAATTATCTCTGTGAGATATTTTGTACAAATACCCCCCCAATTGAAGTATTTGCGGTTGGTGAATATTCCTAGTTTTTGCTGTAACATTGAGTTTTGGAATAGAAAGTTGTTGCAAACAACTATTGTTGGGCTCACTGGATGAAGAATTGAAGTAGAGGACTTGCCACAAGATTCTTGAATCAAACATTGGACCAATAAGTTTTTTATATCTGTGTTTTAAAGTTTTTTTGGTTCCTTATATCACCCATGTTTTAGAATCATAATGATAAATATAAAGATTAATCTAGAATTTGCTTCAATGCTCTCTGTTTTCATCCGTTATCATTCTCTATGTTTTCTTTAGAATTAGAATAAGCAGTGTAACTCTTAATTGCTCCTGTTTCCTAGTTCTTTCATGCTGATTATTTGTTAAAGAATTCTTAATTTTCTCTTTAGCAGTAATCATCCATTTTCCCTCTTAAAAAGGTTGAAAGATTCTTAACTGCCTTTCACCCAATTTGAACCCATTCCATCTGCTTCAAGTCATTATTTGTTCCCTGTTTGACTAGCTTGCCCTGTGGAACCATCCTCTGTCAAGAAACCAAATCCAGGAAACCATTTTCAGTGACTCCATTAGCCCAATGGACTGTACTACTCAGTCTTACACCTTTTCTCTATTGAATCTCACCATCCAACAATCAAACAAAACCCCTGAACCTCATAACTAGCCTAATACCTTTTAAAACAAAGTTAAATCATAAAGAGAGAGCCCTCTCTCGATACATATTGGCTAGATTATGTATCTAAAAGATTGGTTTGTAGTTACCTTGGCCTCCTTTCCCTTTCTTACAACTTTGGGAAAAACCTGAGTGATAACATGACTGATGTGACAGGGAAAGCAGCGGGCTAGGGACTTTGTAAAAGTGCACGATTATGAGGACATAGTCATATGGAAATTTAAACTCCATGCTCGGGGCTAAGAGCAAAAGCTCTTATATGCAATTTTAAACAAAGGACCCCGAAAAATAAGGAGAAATGAGGATGAGCAAGGTGAAGGGTGGCGGGAACACACTGGCATAGGTTTCTTTTGAGCCAAAACCGAGGACCAAGCTTACTCCGGCTTCTTTGAATTATCAGCAACCTGTAGCAGAGCTAACACTGGCTCCTTTTGGGGATGAGATCCTCCCTGTGAGGTCTCAAGAACTACAGACCAATGCCTTTCCTGTGAAAAATGAATTAGCAAAATCTCTAGTGTTCCATTGGGCCTGGAGTCTGACTAAACCTACACTAAGACTGATAAAACAATATATTTACAACTTTAAGGCCAAAAAGACCTTAAACAACATAAATTTTCAGAAAACGCCCATTAACTGGACCATCAAAAACTGCCTCTTCTTCCATGCTTTGCAGTAGGAAGGTATTGTTCCCTTGGATTTGAGAAATGATAAAAGGCCCTGTCCAGAAAGCATCAAACTTTACAGTGTTTCCTTTCTTCTCCTTTAGTGCATCCCACTTCAGAACCAAGTCTCCAACCTGAAAATTATCTATCTTTGTCCTTTTGTCAAAGCTTCCTTGATCTTTTTCTAATGTGTTGCAACCTTTTCAACCAGCTATTCTCTGATTTGATGTACCTCTGCCAAATTAGTCATCCTTTTTTCCATGTCTTCTTCCTCATTTTGTTCTTGTTGCAGGGACTTTGCCACAGGGAGGGTAAGCTGAATTGGAAATACTGCCTCTATGCCATACACCAGCTTGAATGGAGAATTCCCTGTGGATCTCTTAATGGTCACTCTATCAGCCCACAATGCATATTTGAGCTTAGAATCCCAATTCTTCTTGTTGTCCTCCAACAAATTCTTAATTATCCTTATCAAACTTGTTAGTTCCAGTCTTCGCAGCCTGTCACCAGGGATCAACATGAGCTCTTACTATGTCTGGTTTTGTTAGATGTTTTGCACATGATATTCAACACAAAACATGTCAAAAATGTGTCCATTAGAAGAAGCTCAGAAAAATATTTCCAACGGTATATCACACTCCCATAACCGGTTCATGGATTAGAAGAAATGAATGAGTGATTCTTGGTTATGCATGTTTTGAGGTCAGTTGCTGCACAAAATGACAATTTTAGTACAAAATCAGTGTCTAAAATAATGGTAAAGAATTTTTCAAAAGTTAAAGAGGCTTTTGTTTATCACATACTAAATAACACAAACCTCCTTCAGTTTATGCACATGTGCTACTATGTGGGAGATATATAGTGATATTTGGAGCCTACATTAAAACAAAGCAAATTTTTCATATTTTTTACTGTTTCAGCCATTTTAGTATGGGGCCATTTTACAACAGATGGAAAGTAATTTTGCAAACCCCAAGGAGGTTTTTATTAAGAATGCGCCAGATAACTTAAACCTCATTCAGGTTATTCACAGGTGTCACAGATTGAGATATGTGACTAGATCTTTACAACTCATTTTCACAGATTTAAATTTTTAATGATTTTCTGTTTTAGAGATGATTTTGTGGAACAAATTTCGAGCAAATGGAAATGAATTTCCCAAATTTGAGAGAGGTTTTTCTCTATCATGATCTTATCTACAAAAACCTCTTTAAGTTTTGTAACAGGTGCTATGTTTTAGGAGATACGAGTTCATCTTCAACACATATTTTTAGAAATTCGGCCCAAGTTTTATGTAACTGATTCTATTTTGAAGAAAATGGTTGAGCTCAATTCCCTTAGTACAAGGATGAGAAAATGTATATATTTTATGAATTTCATAATATAGGGGTTGGATTTTGGCAGCAAAGAAGCATTTGGACTGTGTAAAGTTTTATTGAATATCATAATAAAAGCAGTTTTTGCCCTTTGGATCTGGGATTCATCACGGTGCTGATGTTTAGTATGTTTTTCCTGTAATTCATTTACACATTATGTTTTTTCTGCCTTGTTACAACATTATCAAAGTGATATGTTAGGAATTCATCCATAATGATGCTCCTTTCATGATGATTTTGTTGTTAGTTGTAATGGTTGTCTTAGCATAATTCATCCTTGGCTAGATGCTCTGTTGAGCAACCTCGTGATTCTCTTTCATCTAAAGTTGTTGTTGCAGATTCATCATTTGTCTGATGCCAGCAGGGCAACGGGCTTTCTCTCCTATACTTCTCACATTTACAATATTCACTTGGTTGAACATGGCACTTAATTTGCCCCAGGTTTGCCGGCAGAAATTGGCATCAATTCCATAGTCCAAATCATCCTTTCTCTTGTTGTTTTGACCCAAAGCAAATCCAATCAAACTCCTTTACATCTATACCTAACCTAAGATCAGTTGTTATATCAGTCGATATCAAGCCCTAAGTGATCATAATTCGCTGAGATTGACCCAGAGAGAGCCCTCTCTTGACCTAGTAGGGCTAGCTACCAGGCTGAGCGTGGTTTGATGTGGACCTAGAAGCTTACCTTTTCAGCCTGAGGTAAATCTAGGCTCTAACATAGTGGTGACTCCACTGGGGAAGAAAAGTTTATTTGTTTGTTAGTGTTCTTTGTTTTATAGACTACAGACGGAGTCTGAAGATTAGCAAGGTAGTCTTCGAAACGCTTTTGCTTTGCATTAGCACAAGTAGATAAAAGCTACTTCAGTCAATCTCTGATCTAGTCTTATAAACAGAACATCTAATTTGCAAATTGCCCTAGTACATCTATCAAGTTCAGATCTGATTGCTGATGGTGGACAACAGTCAGACACATATGAAGGCTGAAACATTCACCTGGCGACTCCAACCCAATCCAGAGATTCCAGCGCTAACTGATCCGTTCATGCACTAAAATAAAATGGTAGGGTATGTGGCAAACCCTGTGTTTTGTGAAGCTTTAAAAGAAGTTAGAGATCAGTTAGTGGATATTGAAATTAATGAGGCATTTTTCATTGCCATGCTTCAATGTTTGAGATCTCCGAAGTTTCCTCCTAAAGCTAAAGCTGGTTTCTTTGAGTTAGTTGTTGAAAAATTTGAGAAGGAGATTCAGTATTTAAATGATCAGATCCAATCATATGAATTCCGAGATCCCAAATTTTTTTTGGAAGCTCTCCCTCCTTCAAAACAAGAAACAATAGAGCTGCCCGTAGATGTTTGCATTGAAAATTTGCAGTTGAAGGTCTGTGTTGAGGAATTAGGGCAGCAAACAGAGTCTGGTTTCTTTGATCCTATTGCAACATACATGGAAATTTTTTTCAGTTTGAATGATAGATCAAATTGTCTTTTACACAACCAGACTCATTATGTGCATGTATGGTTGTCAGCATTTACATTTGTGTCCTGGTTGAAGCACTTTCAAGCAGCATCCTTGTCACAGTTACTTGATTGGTTGATATGGCATTACAACATTACTTGATCTCTCAATCTTGCAGCAAAGTGGGTTAGATTTGTACATAAATAAGCTGCCTGGGACAACGTTTCAGTTTTCGGTATTTGTTTATGTACATGTTGTAGTATGTATATGTTTTTGGATTGGTATGAGTTGTTTTGGGTTTGCAGTTGTTTGACCATCCATGCCCAATGGAAGAGGCACTATCTGCTTTCCAAAGTTCTGTAGTTCTTGGCACCTCAAAGGAGCTACCATCCCCATTGGAGCCGATGTTAGTTCCAGTCTTCACAACCTGTCACCAGGGATCAACATGAGCTCTTACTATGTTTGGTTTTGTTAGATGTTTTGCACATGATATTTAGCACAAAACATGTCACAAATGTTTCCATTAGAAGAAGCTCGGAAAAAATCTTTCCAACGGTATATCACACTCCCATAACCGGTTCCTGGAGTAGAAGAAATGAATGAGTGATTCTTGGTTATGCATGTTTTGAGGTCAGTTCAATGTGCAGGTTTAATACAAAATCAGTTTCTGAAATAATGGTAAGGAATTTTTCAAAAGTTAAAGAGGTTTTTGTTTATCACATACTAAATAACAAAAACCTCCTTCAATTTATGCATAGGTGATACTATGTGGGAGATATATAATGATATTTGGAGCCTACATTAAAACAAAGCAAAATGTTCATATTTTTTATTGTTTTAGTCATTTTAATGCGATGCCATTTTACAACAGATGGAAAATAATTTTGCAAAACCCAAGGCAATTTTTGTTAAGAATGAGCCATATAACAAAAACCTCGTTTAGTTTATTCACAGGTGTCATGGATTGGGACATGTGACTAGATCTTTACAACTCATTTTCACAGATTTAAATTGTTAATGATTTTTAGTTTTAGAGATGTTGTGGAACAGATTTGAGCAAATGGAAACGAATTTCCCAAATTTGAGAGAGGTGTTTCTCTATCATGACCTTATATACAAAAAAATATTTTAGTTTTGTAACAGGTTCTATGTTTTAGGAGATACGAGTTCATCTTCAACACCTATTTTCAGAAATTCGGCCCAAGTTTTATGTAACTGATTCTATTTTGAAGAAAATAGTTGAGCTCAATTCCCTTAGTACAAGGATGAGCACATGTATATATTTTATGAATTTCATAGTGTAGGGGTTGGATTTTGGTAGCAAAAAAGCATTTGGACTGTGTAAAGTTTTATTGGATGTCATAATAAAGCAGTTTTTGCCCTTTATCTGGGATTCATCACGGTGCTGATGTTTAGTATGTTTTTCCTGTAATTCATTTACACATTATGTTTTTTCTGCCTTTTTACAGCATTATCTAAGTGATATGTTAGGAATTCATCCATAATGATGCTCCTTTCATGATGATTTTGTTGTTAGTTGTAATGGTTGTCTTAGCATAATTCATCCTTGGCTAGATGCTCTGTTGAGCAACCTCGTGATTCTCTTTCATCTAAAGTTGTTGTTGCAGATTCATCATTTGTCTGATGCCTGCAGGGCAGTGGGCTTTCTCTCCTATAATTCTCACATTTACAATCTTCACTTGGCTGAACATGGCACTTAATTTGCCCCAGGTTTGCCGGCAGAAATTGGCATCAATTCCATAGTCCAAATCATCCTTTCTCTTGTTGTTTTGACCCAAAACAAATCCAATCAAACTCCTTTACATCTATACCTAGCCTAATATCAGTTGTTATATCAGTCGATCTCAAGCCCTAAGTGATCATAATTCGCTGAGATTGACTCGGAGAGAGCCCTCTCCTGACCTGGTAGGGCTAGCTACCAGGTTGAGCGTGGTTTGATGTGGACCTAGAAGCTTACCTTTTCAGCCTGAGGTAAATCTAGGCTTTAACAAGACTTTGTTGGAAGATTCTGCTAGACCATTACCTTGAGGATAGTATGAGGTGAAATGAACCAGTTTAATGCCCATCGAATTGCACATGTCCACCAATTCTTTTGCTCTGAAGGCTGCTGCATTGTCTGTGACTAATTTATGTGGACAACCGAATCTGGTGAAGATATTCTCTGTCAAAAACTTCATGACCACATTATGATTAGCCTTCTTGGTAAGGATTGCTTCAATCCACTTAGTAAAGTAATCAGTGGCTACTAATGTCCATTTGTGCTGGCCATTAGAATGCGGATTGATTTCTCCAATGAAATCCAAGCCCCATTGCTGAAAAGGTCCTTTTGCATGTATTGGTTTTAAGGGCAGGGACTTCAACTGCTGTTTCCCTTCAAATATTTGGCACCTATCAAAAGATTTAACAAATGAACATACATCAGAAAATAAGGTGGTCCAATAGTACCCATCTCTAGGAATTTTATGGCTGTAGTTTTCTAATAATGGTGCCCTCCACACATGCTGGAATGAAACTTCTGCATAACTTCCATTGACTGTTCTTTGTCCAGACACCTCAAAAGAACTCTAGATGGATCCCTCCAATAGAGTAGATTTTCATGGATGAAATATTTAGCTGCCCTAAGCTTAATAGTTCTGGCTTGACTTGTGCTTGAGCCTGGAGGGATTTCTAGCTTCAGCAAGAATTTAACTATTACAGAATACCAACCACAAGACGCTAGATTTTCTACCACTGACTGCTTTCTCTCTGGTTCAACTGCTTCCTCCTCTTCTGTTTGACCATTTGCTGCATCTGTGCTTATGAGATTTATGTCCAATGTTTTGCAATTTTCTTCAGCTAATAGTCTGGCAAGACCCTAACCTCTGACAAGCTTAGTGGGCTTCAATTCTATAAACTCAATCATCTTTGCAATCCATTTAGCCCTTCTTCCATCAGCATTAGGTTGTGTTAAGACATCTTTTATTGCAGCAGAGGGTACGTATGCAATCATCTTGGAATGTAGAATGTAAATTATAAAAGCTTTCAAAGACTTGATAAGAGCATATGCCTGTTTTTCAATGATATCATACCTTAGCTCAGCATCCCTTAATGTTTTGCTGAAAAATTCCACTGGATGCTTTGAGCCTTCCATTTGCTTGCAATAAAATAGCTGCAAGGGTGTCATTAGAGGCAAAAAAAAATATATGGAACTCCTTGCTGTAATCAGGACTAATTCAAGTAGGAGCCTCCATAATAGCTTTTTTAATGGAATCAAATGATTTTCTTGCTGCCTCGGTCCATTTGATCTCTAACCCTTTTTTCAACACGGAGGTAATATGCTTCTCAAGTTTTGCAAAATTTGGTATGAACCTCCTCACAAAGTTAATCTTACCCAGAAAGGACTGGATATCCTTCTTTGATCTCGGGACAGATAGGGTCTGTATTACTTTTACTCTTTCTAGGTCAACGCAGACCCCTGCAGCAGAAACAATATGTCCTAACAACTTACGTTCTTCTAAAGCAAACTGTGACTTTTTAGGATTGACTGAAATCCCAAACCTTCTGCACTTTAGGAACACTTTCTTCAAATGCTGCAAGTGGTCATGATGGCTACTGGAGTATACTGTTATATCATCAAGGTAGATAAGGACAAATTTATCCTTCTCTCCCACAAATTCTATATCCATAGCTCTCTGAAAGGTGGCTCCAACATTCATCAGTCCAAAAGGCATCTTGGCATACATAAAAGTGCCCCAAGGAGTGGTGAATGCAGTCTTTTCCCGATCATTTGGATGCACAACAACCTGATTAAATCCTGAAAATCCATCTAGGAATGACATCACTTTGGCTTTTGAGACTTTCTGCAAAGGGTAGAGGATAGTTGTCTTTCTTTGAGCATTTTTTCAAGTTTCTGAAATCAACATAGAGTCTAATTTCTCCACTTTTCTTCCTCACCACTACTAGGTTGGCTAACCACTTGGAGTATCTGAGAGGGACTATGATCTTGGAAACCGATAGTTTCTTGATTTCTTTTTCAATTAGAGGAAGGAGCAAGGGGTTTACTGGCCTCAGCTTCTACTTGAAAGGGATGGTGTCTTTCTCTAAAGAGATTTTATGCTGGATGATATTCTTGTCATATGTCTTAAGGTCACTATATTCCCAGGCAGAGACATCAACAAATTGCTTCATTAAATTGCAGTATTCAACACTTTGGTCAGCAGACAAACGAGTAGATAGATTTATATATTTTGGCTGACCTGGACTCCTTATATTATGCTTATAGACTGCAATTTGATCTTCATTTTGGGCAGCCTTGTAAGGCACATCATTCTAGTCAAATAGTATTTCTAGAGGAATTAAACCCTTAGGTATATGATTGTTGGGCAGTTGGACAATACTATCTTTGCCAATTTTATTTCTAAGCTGGGATTTTGGATTTTCTTGCAAGGCTACATTCTCTTGGTCAATTTGCATTTCAGAAAATTCATCAATGACTTGCAGGAACCTATTCACTTCATCATCATCTTCAAAAACTTTCCAATGCTGGACATTGTCAGACAAGGATGGTCTATATTTCATTTGGACTTCATAAGCTAGTCTAGGAGGCATGGGAGGGATAAACATGCTAGCAGACACAGCAAGAGAATCAGCAAGCTGATTTTTGGCTCTAGGGATGTATGAGATACAAAAGCTATCAAAAGAGTCTTTGAGTCTCCATACCTCATCTCTGTATGTTTTTAGCCTTGGGTTCTTTGCTTGAAATGTTTTGTTTACTTGCTGAATGATCAGATCAAAATCTCCAAACACCTTTATGTTCTTGATTCCTCTGTGTTTTGCTGCGTTCAGGCCCAATATCAAAGCCTCATACTCTGCTATATTGTTGGTGACTTGGAAGGCCAGCTTAAAAGAAAGTTGTGTGCTTTCTTGTTGTGGAGATATCAGCGCCACCCCTGCGCCTACAGTCTCCTTTGAACATGCTCCATCAAATAACATCTCCTAAACTTGACTTCCTTGCTCTTCCTTGGTCTGAGCTATTTGTTTTCTGAGTTGCATTGAGGCCTTCTGTGATTCTTCTATTTGGAGGATATAGGCTCCAAAATCAGTGTCCACAGCATAAATGGGATGATTAGAAGGATTCTTCTTATCACTGATAATGTATGCCAGCTGTGCTTCTCTGTACAATCTCCTGCTTTCTCCTCCGAAGACTGGAACTATGGCATAAGATAAATCATTTTGTAATGTCCTACCTAGTCTCTTAATCCATCCTCTGGATAGCAGCATGCAAAACTTAGGAGGGACATCTGCTACCACAATATCCATCACCATGCTCTTCATGGGAAGTTGAGTTAGGGTAAAGGCTAAATCTTTGATCAGTCCCAGGAATTTTACTTTCCTTGAATCAAATGAGAATAGATCATGGTATGGTCTAGTGATATCAAGGCCTAACTCTTCCATGACAGCTTTTGGCATCAAATTGTGGCTAGCCCCAGTGTCTAGCAGGAAATTGTGGAGGATTTTATCATGAATGGTTAAGGAGACATAAAAATATGGAGAATTATCATCAGTAGGTTTGATCATGGGACTAAGCACAACTGCAGGCCTATCATCTTGCAAATTGACTAAGTCATTGGAGTTTTGTGTGGATTTTAGCTCAAGAGCTTCAAGAATAGGCTTTCTAAACACTTCACTCTTCACAAGTTCTAACACAGGTACAAATATTTTTAACTTCTGGACTTCTGCTTCAAAGCTAAAAGGGGAAGGGGACTTTTCAAGACCTCTTACCTCTTGAACTGGTGCTTTGAGAATGACTGGATTAGCTGCTGGTTTCTTCTGTCTGGTATTCTGTGACTCTGCTTGGACAACAACTCTTTGGGCAGGATTCTCCTTGACATTATTTGCATGTGACCTTAGATTATATCTTTGTTGTTCCTCAGTTTGTAGGACAGCCTCTCTGTCCCACTCTTGACTGGTTTGGTCCTGTAGCAGTGATTCTTCATATGCAGCTAATGTCAAAAAGGTGGCACTGCCTTTATCTTCCATGCAATGGATTTCATCCTCTTCTTCAAACTGTTCCTCCATGACTACATTTTGGAAAGGAGCTTTAAATTTCTATTCTTCATTTGGTTCTTTTCCCCTCTGAATAATTTGCAACTGTTCATTTTCTCTTCTGAACAGATTTGAGTTTCTTGGAGCAAATGTGTTCTGTTGCCTTGTCTTTCCTGAGTTCTGCTCAACCTTCAGCTTAGATATTTCAATAGCCAATGACTCTATCATTCCAGTCATTTTATCTAATTTAGGCTCTGATGATGAAGCAGAGGAAGAATAAGCCTCACCTCTCTTCCTTCTTCTATCAGCATGACTTTTAAGTTTTTTTGTAGCCATAATATTAGATTCTACTTCTAGCGCTGCATCTTGCATATCTACCAGAGTAGCACATCTTCTTTCTCTCAACAATAAGCAAAAGTCAGAATCAAAAGCGTTGGCATAGGTGAGTTTGGCTGATGTGGGGGTTGGCTTTAGTTCAGCTGGTATCTTACTATACATACGATTGAATCTTTTATTAAAATCAAGCAAAGTTTCCCCGTTTTCTCTCTTCAGGTTACCAAAATCAGCATGGTAATACAACAAGTCTTTTTTATCTCCCTAGTGCTTAAAAAATGCATAATCTAAAGCTTCAATATCAGTAATAGATCTAGGGGTCAATTCTCTGAACCACTTTCTAGCCTCTCCATTAAGGCTCTGGACAAAAACTCTCATCCACACATCATTTTCACTTATATCCAAGTTATCAGTATAACTATAGAAAGATTCAAGGTGTTCTTCAACTGTTACCCCATCTGTACCAGTGAACTTTGGCATATACTTCTGGTACTCTCCTGCAGGCATGGCATTCAAAGGAACAGGAAGGACCAAGGGTCCATACCTAGCAGCTATGATTCTTTCCATCTTTGTGGGAGCTTGCTGACCTGCCATGGCTGGGGTAGGTGGAAGGATACTGGTAGATTGAATAGTGGGGAACAATGAAATGGATAACAAAGACAAGGGAATATGATGGATTGTATGGGAGGCTTTCTTTGGACTAAGATTCAAAGGGGAACTAACTGAACAAGGAGCTTTATGAATCTCTGCAGGTGATTCTTCAATAGCAAAATAAGGCTCTAATTCTTCAAACTGTGCATTCTCAACTATAACCTTCTCTTGCAGAGATACATAAGATTTCTTAGGCTTACTTGATCCTAATGCTCCTTTCTGTGATATTTTCTTTGACTTAACAATCTTCTCAGGGTCAGGCACTAGTTCAACTGGTGATTTTTGAGGATTTCTTCGAGTATGCCTCACAAACTGAGCCAGGACTATAATGTGGAGTCGCCAAATGGTTCGTCTTCCTCCAGTGGAGTCGCCAGATAGATGATTACAACCATAAATGTGCCCAGACTTTGTCTATCATCAAAATTTGGAACTGTGTCATCTCCCAGGGAAGTTGAGCTTCAATCTCCTCTCCCCGGCAACGGTGCCAATCAATGTTATCACCCCAAGAAACTCTCCTAGGTTGTATCTCATAGATGCTCAGGAATATTACAAACTCAACTAAATGTTGGAAATGGATGAATGGAGGGAATGATGCTTGTTCAAGCCAGATAACCACTTCTACTATACTTAACTCCAGACATGGGTGAACACCCCCCTACTACAAGGCTTTAGACCACCAATTACTCACAGTTTAAGGAATTAGGTGAACATGGAGAATACTAACCACACTAGCAGATGCATAGGACCTTGTGAAGGTCGGCTGCAACCAGTAAAAGGTCTGCAAATCTATTTCCTAATGCACAGACAGGATGACAGCTCTCTGTCACTAAGTTAACAGAAACCTGCATAACACATTCAATGATACATACTAGACTTCAACACAGAGGTGGGATGACAACCCCTTTAATTCTAAATATCAAGAGCACATGAACAAATGCATAACAGGTACAGCCTAGAATAGAATAGAAGTGGAAAGTGAGCAATTAACAACAAAAGAAGCTTGTATTAGCTGAAAATGAAGACCAGACGCTACAAGTATCAAAGTAGTTACAGTCTCCAGAAGTTGAACCTTACATCAAAACAACAACCATCAACCTTGATTACATCTGTGTTCGGGGTATATATAGGGTTTCATTACAAAGATATTTTGCTATTCTACACATGGAGGGGTCATAATGGACCACCAACCACTTTAACTCTCTGATGGAGTCTTTGTTATGATTTGTTGGCTTTAATGAACAAAATTGATCTTCTTGGATGCTCTGCTGTACTTCTCGAGCAGGTGAAGTGTCCTATGGATGAAGTTCCATAATTGTTGAATGAATTCAACTGCTTGAGGTTTGTCCTTTTTCTTCTCAGCCATTCTGTCTCTTGAAAATGGTTGTTGGAGAGGAAATGCACTAGGTACTTGGTAGATGATCACTATCGTCCTTCAGGTGCACGGCATGACCAGGGTGTGTTGACTTCATGGAGGATGTACGAGTGGGCAGAGGATGATCATCAACCATTGGATCGCACAGGTGAATGACGGAGATTGGTTTGCAAAGGATATCGGGAGATATGAGAGTGGGACGATCACGGGCCATTAGATCTCAGGCGGGTAGATCCAACGTTCGATGGGCGCGAAAGATACACAGAGGTTAACGCATGGGTATGGTGGTTTCAGCGCCAGGTGATATTTATCGCACCGCTTTTGGTGGGTGAGCGATAAACATACACAGCCGAGTGATCACAATAGGGGGCGACACACTGGATGGGATAGGCAGAAAACCACTTTCCCCGTGAGTTAATGTGGATTGGGAGGAGCGAATACCCTTGGATCAGGAGGTGGACGATCAGATGGCAGGGCTTAGCGCACATGTTTTGTGTGACTGATGTGACAGGGAAAGCGGCGGGATAGGGACTTTGTAAAAGCGCATGGTTATGAGGACATAGTCATATGGCAATTTAAACTCCATGCTCAGGGCTAAGAGAAAAAGCTCTTATATGAAATTTTAAACAAAGGACCCCGGAAAATAAGGAGAAATGAGGATGAGCAAGGTGAAGGGTGGCAGGAACACATTGGCATAGGTTTCTTTTGAGCCAAAACCGAGGACCAAGCTTACTCCGGCTTCTTTGACTTATCAACAACTTGTAGCAAAGCTAACAATATCATCCAAGAATTGTTCATTTGTGTATTGTAAAGGAGGTTTCCCCCTCGAAGAGGCTGAATTATAAGATTTTTATCTTTCTTTTCTATCTTTTTGTGAGCTGGTTTCATAACATTTGGTGTCAGAGCTTTAGATTCCAAGGTTTCGCTGCTCCAAAAAGGTCATCGTGGAATTTTCATTCTAACTTTGTTTCGATGACGTTTCAGAAGCTAAAATAAAAACCCTTTTGAGACACAATATCGCTGAACCTCGGGCACAAATTTCAAATCTTTTATCACTATATTTTTACAGATATGATCTGAGGAAGTCAGGGTTTTTGCAATCTCCAAAATTTCATCTAAAAAGGTCATCGTGGAATTTTCGCTATAATGTTTTCGCTACTAAGTTTAAGAAGATAGAAAAACCAACCTATTTGAGAAGAAATTGATCTGAACCTCAGGTCCGCATTTCAGATTTTATATCACTATATTTTCGGATATATGATCTGAGGAAGTTAGGGTTTTTGCAGACTCCTGAATTACATCCTAAACAGGTGACCTTGGGAAAATTGTTATAACTTTCTCTCTGAGCATCAGATTGAAATTTCGTGAGAAGTTACAGAAGGAGGAAATACTATATTTTGTTTGGGTATAGTTTGCAGAACCTAATATTGAAACAATGACACATGGAACGTCATACAAGTTAACTGTACTGAACTAGTCTATAATTAGGTTATCACAGGAGATTGGGAATAAATCTTTCTTCAGGAATCCAATTGTGATCAGATTTGTGGAGTTAGGAAGAGGACTCAAAGGAATATTACAAGCCAAAATTTTAGAACTTAAATATCCAAAATTACAAAGTTACAATCGTTTCAAGATCAAGCTCCTAAAATCAAGAAAAAGCGAGATGAGGAAGTTTGATGGCAAGGATCCGATAAGTTGGATACTACAGATGGATAAATATTTTGATGTAAATAGTGTACCAATGTTACAAAAGGTAAGTATTGCATCTTCATATTTAGAACCAGATCAATTTTTATGGTATAAAGGGCTTTGTTCTCGTAAACCACTTGTTACGTGGTCAATTTTCATGGAGGATATGATAGCACATTACGAGGATACAAAGAGAAACACCTTTTTTAGCCAATTGATAAATCTCAAGCAAAAGTGTTCAGTCGCAGAGCACATTGAGGACTTTCAAAAATTGAATGTAAGGGAAAATGATATTCCAGAGAAGCAGAGGATTGATGTCTCCATAGGGACTGTTAGCGCTTGGAATTCACCTAGGCTGAGATAGATAAACTCTCAAGGCTACATCAAACCATTTCACCTCGTAGCTAGCCCTACGAGGTATGAGAAGGCTCTCTCGGGTCAAGGCTCAATGGATTTTGTCAATAGGATGAGTTGACCAATTAGGAACAAGGATTTTAGGCTAGTAAACTGATATGAGGGATTGGTTTAGAGTTTTTGGATTTTTTGGTGGTAATTGGAAGGAGTGCAATTCAGGGTGCGGGGATTGAGCTCAGTTTTTGCAGGTGATTCCTTGGGGCAAGGTAGGAATCTATGCTGATGCCTTAAGTCTGAAAAAGATGATCAAGGAAGAAAGGAGAAAAGCTAAAGAGGGCAAACAATGGATTTGAATCCTCTCTAGACGGTGGAAAACATAAAATTTAAACAAAATTGAAAGCTGAGCATGGCATGCATGGATTCAGACTTTATCACTTCTTTTGTTTAAATAGTAGCAAGAGATTAAGGAATGAAACACATAAACACACTTACAATAACAATAGGAAGCACACCATCAACATAATAATCCACAAGAATCCACAATGAAGTCTGCAAAACCCTGGCTTTCCTTTTCCTCAAATTGCAGAAAAATACAAGTCAATAATACAATAGCACT
>APFE031716534.1:775-17985 GCA_000404065.3 Pinus taeda
TACTATGCCAAAGCTTGAATAGATAATGGGTAGCCCAAACTTCTCCACCACATCAAGAAAGAACAATCCTATGATGAAATTGCAAACCCAATGGACACATAAACTGAATGACATGGTTTTTGCACGGGTCCTTGTACTACTCAACTCTGGTATAATAAGTCCAGTAACTGGTCCAACACCAAGGGAAAATGTGGAGACATATCTTTAAAGTGCCTTTTTGTGAGTAACTCTGACCAGTTGGCCTCTTCACAATTGCCATCCAAGTTGTTTATTCCTGTTAACTCTTCTATAGCACTCTTAACCTGAGAATTCCCCCATAGCTGAGAAATGATTGTCTTGGCTTCTTCCCATTTTCCCATTTTACCAAGCCAGCAAGGACTCTCAGCTCCAAATTGCATTCCAATTATCAATAGAATCCCTGGAACACTTGCAACATAGAACATTGTCCTCCACCAATGAGGATATTTTTCACATGGTATTCCTAAGACCAATGCTACTATTATTCTGACGCTTGTCGCAAGTGAACAGATGGCTCCGAATGAGCCTCTATACTTTGTTGGTGACACCTCTGAGATGTATACAGGCACCAAGACAGTGTTTGCTCCAATGCCCAATCCAACAAGGAATCTTCCTAAAATCATCTCATTCACAGAGTTTGCTTGTGCACTTATAAGGGTTCCAACTATCAAAGGAAGCATGTCCAGTTGCAATGTGCATCGACGACCTATCCTATCTGCAAGTAGACCAGTGCTTAAGCTACCAATAAACGCAACATCTATAAATATGCTTACAACAAGCCCTTCCATAAGTGGTTGACCTTCAAATCCTAATTCATGGGCAATAGATATGATTGGGCCATTCATTATCCTGGTAAGGAGAGCGCAGTTCTAGACACAATAGATGAGGTCGGTGTTTACCCTTGAAGAGAAACAAATCCTCTGAGCTACCTCAATCCGAAGCTTAGAATTTTGTGCACATTTATGTGTGACCAAACTCTAGGGCATTGACAAAGTTAACCAAGGGTCTCATCATTTAAGAAAATTTTCAAGCAATTTAAGAGATCCGAATACATCAGTGGATGATCGATTTTATGGTATAGAGTAGCGCTTCTGTTAAAATCAAATTACTGTCATTCAAGAGCGGTCATCAAATTACAGTCACCTTATTTAAGGTATATTTTGCAGTCTTGTATAATTCCATAAAAGACGAGAACTTGTGGCAAAGTATCACATTTCTGAGGCTATATACATACATATATACCTGCAAGTTTGATCAAAGAAATAGAGATTGTACGTGTTTAAGTGTAAAACTGAATGCATTAGAGTTTTCGACTTCGATCTCGAATTGTCATTAGATAAATATTAATATGTTGTGAGAAATCACAGGATCCTATTCAAACTGCTACTATGATAATGTCGATTCAAATCCCTTTACTCCTGCTTATTCCTCAATTTAAGTCCAACCTCCCCTTTGGTTGTGGTTGCATTTACTACTCGTTTTTCTGGGCTGGCTGGATAGATTTTCCCCGTAGAGAGACAATCTGATTTGTTGTTCAATTTTAAATTGATTTTTCAGGTCCCTATTTCACTACTACACATATCTCCTTGTGTCAATGGGGGAGAATATCATAGCATTCCTCTTACGTATATCTTTGTCGTCTCCTCTTTTAGAACAGTGAAATCAGAATACATGCACATGGGTCTATGATACCCCTATGTTCTGTATATTGTGTCCAAGTCTCCACTTTTACACTTGTGAAATCATAATATCCATGTATTTGCATGGATTCTACGAACTTACCTATAATTTTCCTCTCCGTTTACTTGACAAGCAAAACTGATTGATGCCATTGAGATTCTATTAACTAGTTACCTAAATACATTATCTAAAGAAATTGCACAGCCACAGGTGCATAGGCATAAGAAAATAGGAACTCTTGGATTTCCTCTTTAAATCTATATATTGAAATACTACATCAAACTCACTGGTGGTTCTTGAAATCTCCCAAAAGGATTTCTTTTCGAAAAAATAGCTAAATAGAGCAAGTTGGAAAAAACAACGTTACATATTCATTCACTTATAGCAGTTAAGTTAGTAGCTGGAGTCGGTTTTCACCTTGCTGTAATCCTTCAGGGAAAACTTCTTTTGCTTCAAGGGTGCCATCAACCTGTAGGATTGTAGTCACATACGCACTATAAATCGGGGATAAGATTGGATGCCAATAATGTAAAATCCATTCCAGTTAATCCTAATACCAGAGGAAACACAGTGCAAATTGATTACAAAGCTAGGCCATGATAACCATGTCTTCTCTCTGATCTTTATGATGAATTCCGGTCACGCTTAGGATTGAAAAGCCCAATATATGCTAGAACTCACTTTAATTTATCAACCAGGGAGTGTGACACCTTAAAAACACCTACACTATATATGCAGTCAGAGTGATTCACCGATCTGGAATTGCTGATCAATTTATGAGAGTGAAATTAATGGTTTTCTAATGTCACTACTATAATGGCTAAGGGATAAATTAACGCATGCAAAATAGAACACCTTAAAGCACACACACAGCATGCTCCTTTGACTAGTACAATCTTACAAGAATCAAGAAACTAAAAAAGAAAAACTCAACAACTAACTTCTTAACCTTTTCTTGGATAGAGTCTGTCCAGGGCAGGCAGCAAGAAGTTTCGGCTTTCTTGATTTTATGAGTTTTGCAGGAAATTACTCGTTTGCAAATATAAACAAACTGAAGTAACCATTGATAGGAAACGAGCTGCTAAGAAGAAATCTAGCAAACCTCATTGCAAGAAACAAATTTTAAAATGAAATGCTAAGTTAAATAACTACTTCAAGAAACCCTTTAACAGAAAATAAGAAAGATGGAAGTTTTCATGCTACAGTTACAAGAAACCAGGGACACGCTAATATCTTTACCTGTGTCTTGCGATATTTCTTCTGTGGGTAGTGACGATCATAACATTGTAAAAAAAAAAACAAAAAAAATGGAAATTCCAATTTGACTTCCATTCTTGGCCAGCAATATTAGATGAATCAGCAACTGGGCCGGTCTCATACTTGTGTGATATGGGGTCAATTCCTACCCTACTACTACCACTATAACAACTACCATTATAACTGCTGGGTGAACAGGGCCACCCCAGCAGGTGTTCACAGAAAAAAGAAAATAGGGGATTTGAACATAAGACCTTTGTACTCACATTTACTTTACATTTTTACAAGCTTGGTAAGTGAACAGCTAACAGTGTTTACAAATGAATAATTCCAAGAGTGAACCTTTTCTTTTGTGTAAGCCATCCTTGACCTTGTTGGTTCAATTAATATTTCATGGTTTGCTTTTCTGTACCAATTTCTAGTTGTATTGGTATCAACTTAATTTCATCCATAATAGTGCCTTAGGTACGCATGTAGTTGAGATACTTGAGCCACAAATCTAACAACCTTCAAGCTTTGAAAATACTAAAGACCAATAGGCTTCAAATTTATCATCTTGTTATTTCTCCTCAGTTTCCTTGAAATATTTAAATTTATTCCACGTACAGTTTATTCATAATCCTAAATGGTTGGATTATCATACTAAAATTCCAATCATATTAAGGTATATATGGAGTCTCAAACAGACATAATTCACCAGAAAATTTGCATTCCATGCTTTAAAGTTTTTAGGGATCTTTGCAAACTCCAGAACTCACAGACACTGCAATTGATTCATTTCCAAGAGTTAAACAAGCTCCCTGAAAAAAAATTTATGCCCTACTCAACAATCAAAACACTCTTAGCTTTGAAAATTAGCCACAAACGTTTAGAACTACCAAGCAATTAGGGCCATCTAAAAGGCTTCGCTTAGGACAAATTGATTCATAAACATTTAATTGCATTATGCCAAGATCAATTTGAAAGCTTCCATTCTGTCAAAACATTTCCAGAAGTTCTCGATGTCCTTCCTCAAACATCTGAATTTGTCAATGGTTCTTCAATGTTCCGCAAATCTTTAGCATTAGAGTTTGCTAATGTAATTATTTCCAAAGTTGATTCTATATTCTTAAATGATATTGTGTCATCTACTACTTGACCTTTATGGTTGTTTGGTTTTGAGCTAGCAATGTGTCATTCCTATTGAATTATTTATCCTGATATGTATATTTATTGTCGATGAATAGGCAATGGGGTAGGAAAGAATGCTATATCGTTGTTATCTTGATCAAACTCTTCTTTTGCACATACAATGATAATTTTCTAGGTTTTTAATAGGAATTTACATTGTTTCAAAGTCTTTGGGTTACACTTTCCTAAAGAAAGAATTGAATTTTGGATGGAGAGACTATGATAACTTACAACTTCCGTTTGTGCTGCCATTCTGCTTAGTCTTACACCGTAATCAACTTAGCCAAATCATTGAATTTTCTATTGAGACAAGACCTTCCTCTCTATGCACCTTGACCAGGCTCAACTAATTCACATTACTCAAGTATTCAAGCTCACATCAAATTTTGGGAGCTTCTAAATTCTCCTAAGTTTTCCAGGAAACTCTCCATCATCCTGTTTTTGCTTAGATCCAATATAACCAAATCCTAAAGCTTACCCACATTACTAGGATTTGAACCACTGTCCAAATTTCATGTTATAAGTTCCTGATGATGTTAATTCAAAGCAACATCACCAAAAGTATATATTAATGTTGGGATAAATACAAAGCAAACAAAGGGGAATAACTTTCTACTCTTCAAATGAACTTGTATATGAATAGGTGATGGAATAAATCTGAAAAGAACTTGTATTAATGAGATGAGATCAAAGATATTGAGCTAATCTCAGGTGCTTATATACTATCACAGTCAGAGTGCCTAGAAAATAGGGTTGAAAGCAACATGAGGAACACCAAAAGCTTGCTTGTAAGCTAATTGCTTTGAAATGATGATCATCTGGGAGAAGTTGGTGTTCAGGAAATTTGTCCTCCAACTACTGTTCAAACAAAAGCTCTGTTCATAAGTATTTTGTTAGCATCTTTCTATCTGTATACATGTGTGCACTAATGTAAAAAAAAAAATAAAGGAAGAGTAATGAAACTTATTCTCAGCTCAAGCAACCAAATAATTAGCCCTGTTACTGAAATCCTGAAGTTAAATTGTTGTGACAAACCAACAATATGGCAAGTGAATCCGAAACAATTATATCTCCATCCACCAATTTTGGAACAAATTGAAGGGTGTTGAATTTGCTAAACTCTTCATTGAAAAGTCAACATTGTATAATTTTTAGATTGGTACCATTGAAACAAGCAACAGGTGGATTGTTATAGTTACTTTCCCTATAGATAAGGTTAATGTTCCTTAACCGCATAGCCACTACGCTCATTGAAGGATATTTCCACAACTATTGACCTCAAATAGTGGGTAATCCCACCTTCACTATATCAGGATGTCCCTCCTCTTTCAACGGCTTCAGGATATGCCTCTTATCTTCTTGATGCACTTATAAGTGTTTTATTTTCCTCATAGACGATATTGCTGTCTTATTGCATACCGAATAACAAATTATAGCATTCTTAGGCACTGCATGAGACACTTCAACTTTAGCTTATCTTAATATAGCCCTATATAACACTTGAAAGGCAATCCTCTAGCTGGAATTGATAGTTTCTCATCATAAACCCTTAACTACACTTGGATTTTGCATAGTGACTCCATAGTCCCTTAAGGAATTGGTCCATCAAATATCTTCAACCAAAAAGCCCCAAAAAAAAAATTCTTCTCCTTTACTTTCTGTTTCTTTTTATAGCCTAGGGTTGCTTGTTAAATTTTGTCCAGGGGTGTTTCATTTCTCATATCTTTAGAATGCTTGGATCTCACATACTGAACAATAGTTTCATGGTTTATCTTTATCATTTCCAGGATTAAGGATTAACCTATGTTATCATTAATTGTCACATCTAAAGATCTATCCAACTAATTAAAGTTTCATCTTTCTGATCGGGTTGCTTATACTAAGGATTTAGGGTAAGTGTTGCACCATTTTCTTGATCTACACATTACAGAGGTGTCGACCCTAAATCAAGGTGAATGACTTACTTGGCAAGTTGAATAAATTCTGCCCTAATTGCTTGACGTTCAGGGCTACAAATCTAATTCTTCTCAGATCTGAATATGTTTATGAGAAATAAAGCACACTAATGGCATAATAATCATTTATTGCCCATCATAACATTCAAATGCATGAGATTCATGCCTTCCAAGTCACTTTCATGATGGAACAATTAACTGCATAAACGGTTTAATTTTCAGTCTGTTTTCATTGCCTTCTTGCAATCATTCTGATAAATCTAGCAACAAAAAACATCTCCAAGGGCAAAGTCATGCCAAAACAAGATGTACAATCTGATTAATATAATTGGAACGATCTGTGTTCTTGAAGTTCGATGTCTGGAGTTTGAGATCACATTTTTTTGATCTGAAAGTATTGCTATTCAAGATGTGTTTAGCATTTTATAGCTTGATACATCTTCTAAAAACTCACATTAACGCATGAACAAGTCTATCTCTCAGCCCTTGGGAATTTACAAACAAGGTTTGCTAATATGCAGTCAGATCACACTCTGCTCTGTCAAAACGTTTCCTTTTGATAATTTTTGCATGACAGATATCTCAGGTATATCCAAAACTAAATCAGTGCTGATAACAGCCCAAACATCTACTCAATAATATTAGCATCACACTGGGTCTATCCTCTATTGCTAGGGGTTCAAGTACTGGCTTTTACTGCAGAATTACTGAGTTCATGCTAACGTCCTGAATGATCAAACTTTGGGGTGTATTGCATCATTGTTATGTCAACTTTCTTGTTCTGGAAATTGTATATATCTTCTATTTTATTGTTATTGCGGATGCATTGTTTTACATACATAGTCTTGTGCTTGGGGGCTGGTGTCTTCTGTGATAACTGAACATCATTAATGTGTTTATTTGGCAGTAGTTTGACCATTGTATGCTGGAATCTAAACTTTAATTTCATTTACAGCACTGCTCTCTTGAATTTTGGAAAATTTTGACATTGTTTCAAATTTGATTCATATTTGAAATAACACTTGAATGCCCATTAATTGGTATACATTAGGAAGCACTAAGGGAGCATTTCTCCGCTATTTCATCATTTACACAGTAACATATGTATGACATTCATTGTTTTTTTTCTTGCAATCACTTCATTGGATATGCTATACTTGGGTTCTTACACATCATGCAATGCCAATTCAGAAGCCTTTCTCACCTCTATGAAGAAAAGTCAAAATAAACGAGTAGCTCCTTAGCATGGTAGGTTGAAAATTAAAATAAAACAGATGAGAGCAGAATTGGACAAGGAAGATTGTAACCTCACTGGGAACAGTCGAGCCTTGGTCTAGGCTGATACCACTATAAAACAGTTAGATCCTGATGACCATATAGATGGTGGAACAGAGACTGTATTTCCAAATGATATAAGAACATATCAGATAAAATTTCATGAAAAGGTTCATATGCCTCATCCAATTAATTCTACACCTCCATTACTTCGAGCTGGTCAAAGTCATCCTTGTCTTACGATAATAGCTGCTAGTGCTCAAAGGGAGCAACCAATATTGGAGAGATTGCAGGTGGAGAAGTTTATTTTAAAGCTTGAGCTATACAGATGGCTTGAAGATCTTGAAAAAGCGGAAAAACCACCACTATGGACAGAAAAACATTGACTCGTGCTTTACAGAGACTTCAAACGAGGGTCATTGTAAGTCAATAGTAGTAAGTGTGCCTGTTGTAACTAACTGTGGACGCAGTCGCATAACTGAAATGGTCTTGCACCCATATGTTGAAGAAGGGCCAGAGATTTTTGGGAAAAGTTCATGAAAAGTTGCAGAATGTTGATATGCAAAGTCGTGGACAGGGATTAGCTAGGTCAAAATGATGAATCTGTGCCTATTATAACTGGTATAAAGAGAATATCCAATGTAGAACCTTAAGATTGTCATTATGAAGAACCCACTAATATAAGATCCTTGTCACCATGCAAACCAAGTTCAGATGTACCCACTTCTCTTTGTGCATGTTGTTGATAGTTGTCGGGACCATTGTTACTATAAGAATTAAGATTGTTGTGTGTCCAGACACGGTAAAGCATTGATCTCTTGTGACTTTCTGCCTATAAGTGCAAACCAAACCTTGGGACCATATTAGTGATTTGAAAATAATTCCTCCTATTGTTAAGTCCAAGCCGTTTCCATATCTCTGTAACAGTCAATCCTCTGGATCATTCACTGTCAATCATGTCATAAATTTGATGATCTATTGGAATTTTTGCAAACTGTTCAGTGGCTTGTCCTCGTTTTGTTCCCTTTTACAGTTTCCAGTTCAAAAATCATCGCTCCCATTGTTGGAAGCCTTTGCTTGAAAAGACCCTGGGATTAAAACTTTTTAGCAGATGAATAATGACAATTTTAAGGGGAACATTATTTTAAGCACTAGAAATATCTCCTCGATACATTTTGAATTGTTAATTATAAAGCATACCCTTTAATCCATATACTTTTGTTTCATAACTCATCTAATGGTCATACTCAATCTTGATGTTGGCATACCTTTTGTGGTGATGACTACTTAGCCTAAAGACTAATACATAGAAGGGGATAACATCGAATATTGGGAAATATGGTCACAGTCCATGTGCCATAACTTTCATATTCCACTTAGAAATTTGCAATTTCCATCATATACATATGGCATATTAAGTGCACATTGTTTACATGACATATAATTGGGATATATAATTTGTACAAACTAGTGGTGGATGTTCCCTGAATGCTGGTGAATTTCCTTGATCCCTTAAAGTAATATTGATACATGGATTTCTCATTGTTTACTACATATGAAGTGTATTGTCTGGAATACCATCACATATATTTGGATTATTTTCCGTGGATACGCAACAGCTAGTGGAATTTTCTAGTGACAACATAGATTGAATACCATGGATTTGTGTAAGGCTACTATGATAGTTGTTTTAATGATCTTAAATTAAATGAGAATATCAAATTGTAGAGAAAATTGGGATTTTAGAATGGAAGCTTATTTAGTGAATAAAAGACCAGTGGAAATATTAGAGTACACTCTTACCCTTATTCTAGTGTTGAAAAAAAAATATATATATCATGAAAAATAAATAAATAAATAAATAATGTGTCTCTAATTTTGGATAAAAGGACCCTCAACATTCTTCGCAACTTATGCGGTCACTGGCCACTTGAGAAAGGAGTAGCCATCCTTAGAAATGTGGTGCCATTTAGAAGGGAAATACTAATAGCAACAAGGCAAAGGCAATTATTCCATTTGTTTAATTATTTCTCATTTGACAGGTCATATTGTGAGCTACATTATATATCATGAAATTGTCTTAGAACTAGTAAATAATGATTAAATATATAATAAATTTGAACCTTTGACATTTAGAGGACATTTCTCTCATATTATATATATATATATATATAGATATAAAATATGAGATCATGTTGGAAACAGTTTATGAAGTTTTGAGTCTTTTATGCGATTAATTAATTGGTTTGGAAGATGGAAAAACCAACAAATTGGAAGAGTGAGACTTTTATATTCACTAAGGTTTTAAAGAAATCATATGCATAAAACTTATACTAGCACCTTCTAGTAGAACTGATAGTGCACTAATCCATTGCTTGCCATTATTTTGGCTTGGTACCACCTTATATCATATCCAGGTTCAAATGTTATTTTCCATGACGGACAGTTGAATCTGTATCAACTCTAATTGTTATTGAGGGGTTCCACAAGGATGTCACATGAGCATTTATGATGCCCATTTTAACGTAGATAGCCACCTATGTTAAGGTTCTATTTTGTAGTTCCATGTTGTTATTTATAAACACTATATGCATTTGGTTGGACACATGAAAATCAATTAATGGATTTGGCACTGATGATGGAAATGATGGATGTATGACCAAGTGTATGACATACTTGGTTACAATTTATCTAGTGCATGACTTGTTAGAGTTATTGTTGCATCGTATAGGCTTATATAGATATGATTTATCTAATCAATAACTTAGTGAAATTATGATTTATCTGATGTAAGATTTATTTCCATTATGAACAACAAAAATTGACACGTGGACACTGGGCTTAATAAACATGATATTTAAGATCATGTATCTATATCTATTTTGTGGTTATATATGCATGGATGAGAACTAAACTACAGATTGGAAAGAATCGTGTGATAACTAAGATCTACTATTCCATTGTGGAAGGTCGAGACGACCAATGAGGAAAGGTACAATGTACATTATTCTATTACATTTGATATCTACTTGATATGCACTCTTATGACGCAAGTAAAATATAAATGACAGGTGGCAAGATGACCTAACTGGATTATGCAATGACAAGTCCAACCAGCTCTATAGTGTAGTTCGTGTTAGGGTGTTGACCCTAGTTCTGAAGGAGGGGTGGAGGCATTTCCCACCGTGTATCCTCCGAAACCTGGAATCGTGGGAGGGCAGTGGTGGACACGCTCCCCTAGACATGTGATGACGGTTGCTAGTTGCCTGCTGGGGAAGTTAGGTCAATGTATTTGACGCTTCCACCATGTCAGTTTTATCAGTGGTTAGTATGGCCATTGCCATTGATAAAGCAGCAGAGGATGGATAGGGTGGGAACGGAAGTAGGCCAGGGTGGATAGGAGGATATAGATCGGTTGGAGACTCTTGATGGGAAGAAATATCATTGTTGGGCTTATCAGATTTATTGCTATAACTCTCTCTAGTTTCTATGCTTTCAAACTCCTTGCATCTTTTCACTCTAACTTCGGGACGAAGTTTTCTGAAGGAGGGGTGTATGTAATTCCCCACTTAAATCTTATCCTACAAATTTTGTTAATATTTACATTATCTAGAAATATTGAGAAATATTGGTCTAATATAAAATTCATGATTTCCATTATTCAAATTCCCCACTTACCTTCTCAAATTGAATATTAGGTAGGATATGGTCTCCTTCCATTATTTCATAATATATGTATTCATTTCACATTACCCAATGTACCCTCACATTTACTAAGGAAAAGACATGGTCCTCTCCATGTAATTACATCTCACATTCCCCAATGTACCCTCACATTTACTTGGGAGAAGACATAGTCCTCTCTATCTTAATATAAATATATATATATTCATTTCACATTCCCCAATGTACCCTCACATTTACTAAGGAGAAGATATGGTCCTCTCCATGTAATTACACCTCACATTCCCAAATGTACTTTTCAGATTTACTTGGGAGAAAACATGATCCTTTCCCATTAAATTCTCAATTTTATATTCATCTCACATTTCCAAATGTACTCCTAGCTTACTTGGGAGAAGAGAAGTCAACTGTAAGGATGGATGAGAAGTTAATGACATTAATGAGAGGTGGTTGAGATGGAGAAGGGAAGGAGGGTATAAAAAGGGAAGGGGGAAGGAAGAAAAGGGGAGGTTGGGTTCTTGCTTATGATTATGGGGGTTGGTTGTGATTGTTTGGACTTGTTATGATTTTGGGAGACCTTGGAAACCTATGGAGGTTTCTTGGGTTTGAGAGGAGGAAAGTAATGTTATCTAGTTTTGCACATTCTTCTTGAGGACACACTATATCTGGTTGGACTTGGGCACAGAGGGATAGGGAACCTGTGGAGGTTTCTTGGGCTAGGAATTTGTTTCCTAGTTGGCTGGGAGGTAAATCCGGTTGGGTCAGTGAGAAGGAGTGTTCAACTAGAGCTATAAGACAAAGGTATCATCATCAACCGCCGGAACATGTATTTTTCCATGGACTACTCTTGTTAAGTTGATATCATGGAATCTCCACCTTAATTTATGTTGCCTGATTAAATTAAGATGTTAAATGTTTAAAGCTTTGTGAGAAGGTCAGCAAGCTCCTTTTATTACTTTTAAATCAACAGGAAAATAGATCTGTTAGTGTATAATAGATTGAGGCTCTAATAATAGGAATCAGGTTCTTATAGGTTGACCAATGTAAAATGAAAACTTCCATATCTAAAATGTTAAATATGAATGTTGATCATGCTTCCCCTAGGCACATGTTTAATTCTATGATCAAACTCCCCCTTAGTACATGCTGAGATGCACTATATTCTCCATGCCCCCCCTAAGCACATGTTGTTACCGGGAATAGTGTCCACTCGGAGCTGCTATTCCCACTAAGACTGGTAGCTATCTTAGAAACAAACAAGTAAAGACTACTTTCATTTTCCTTTATGAAAATAGATAAGAGTGGAACAAAGGACACCAACCTTAGTCTTGCGCTTGGTTCCTTACTTGATTCCTCTCCTTCCTGATAGATCTTTGCCATTTCTTATTCATCTACCCAGCTTCAAAGAGCACATGTGGAATCAAAGTAGCATAATACTATCGAAGAATAGAGATCTATATTCATAAATAACACAAGACCAGATATGTATTAACCATACAAATGCATATACATTCAAAACTACAAGAATATGGAGGAAAACTTGAATAGATTTATTAATATTAAGAATAGCAAGAGGATTACAACCAATAGTTCTAACCCAACATCATCCTCCAGTAAGAAAGCCCTTCTTCACCTCAAGTAAAGCTTAGATCACCCAACACTACGAAGTTTCACCAAAAAACCAACAACACTTCTCTACAAGATACAAGATTACAGCCTCTGGATCTCTGTGATGAGGGATCCATATATAGATGATTATGGCGGGTGAGTCATCTTCTGGGGTTTTGATTAGTGTCCTCTCTAATAGTTCTTGATTCCACTTGGAGACTGATGATCTCTTACTCATCCCTAGTAAAAAACAGAGAGGCAAGTGTCAGAGGGGAAGCTTTTGGAAGATTCCATGATCTTCCACCTCGCAAACTGTCTCTGCCATTTGTCTATTCTTGCCCATCGCACCCTACAAAGGGGCCATTCAGTATGCATCGCACCCTTTACACTGGGAAGGTGATATGCATCACACCCTCTGCACTCGGTATTCAGTATGGTCCAGTTTTGACCATTTCTGAGCAGTTTTTAGTGGAGAACTTCTAGGAGATGATGTAATCAGCTGACCTTTTTCCTTTAGGTAGTGAAGCAAAAATTTTAGGGACTTAGGAGCCCTCAATTTATGGACATTTATTATTAGGGTTACAGTGCCCAAAAATGTCTATAACAATTGGCCCCTAAAGCATGAGGTCATTATTCTTTTAATTTCGGGTGAAATGCTTTATCATGAGGATCCGAAGTTTTTTCGAGCTGGGAGGTGACCTGTAATAAGATACAATACAATACATTATCTTCATAATATTTTTCATGATCTAGCTGAGGCGAGCATTCCCATGCTCAGCTGTATAAATTCATTTTCATGTACATAGGACAGACAATCGTCTGTGTAGCAGACTGATGATTCAGACTCATTATCCTTTGATTTGGATGATAATCTATTTGGAAATTATGTACATTTGATGTCTATATATCCCTGAATATATCGCAGCCCGGATGGATGAGACTAGATCTAAGGTCTTCAAAACTCATACAATCTTCACTCAGAGTACAAGTCGATCCATGTGAAAAAATGTTCTGGAGTCGAACATGGAAAGACATTGCCTGATTACCAGCCAATGATGAAAGCTGTTAACAGACGCGAGAGGAATCACCAATAAAGACAATGACCCTCAAGGTACTACAGTACAATTCGCACGGTGTGAAAAAGGACTTGGCATTGAACACTATGCAAAATATCTCGGTCAAAGGCCATTAATGTAAACCTGTCACTGAAAGTGAGAAACTTTCCATTGAGGCATGCAAGCTTCAAAGTACTGAAAGGGTTGTTCCTAGGTCGACTTCTTGGATAATGAGCTGATGTCGACAGGAAGTGACCCGTCGTAGGAGGGCCTTAATGAATCCCACATCTACGACAAGGAATAAATCAAATGATTTTGGAGGTGAAAATGATCTGATGATACAAGGTTCAGGGTGGCAATCATGAAAGAATGGAGCGTGAATGTATTGTAGCGGGTGAGGCACAGGTGAATTCTCTGAATGACTTCTCTTGAACATATCGGCGGCACTAATGATGGATTGGTAGCGTTAACCCCAAAGATGGATGGTGTGACAGACCAATGGTGATATGACCAGTGAACGGAACAGCCCAACCTGACTCGGATGCGGAGAGAAAGTGTCATGTTCAAGAGCAACTTGCTACCAATAAAGTTTTTTCAAGTTTTCTTCCCAATTTTTCCCCAGTCATTACTGACCAGTACCTCTTTATTTTTGTTAGGTTGAGGAGGATAACATATGCTTGTTATATAATCCACCCTTTGGATGAACCTGTCGCTATATTTTAACGAGCCTAGCGATAGTGAAACTCGTTCTCGTCCATTTGGAAGAGTTTGTCGCTGTTCAGTTTTAACGAGTTTAATGACAAAGATAACTCGGTCCTTTTCAATTTTAGAGAGTTTGAAAGGGATGGAAAGGAAACTCCAAAGCTTCTTTTTTGTGATATAATCCCTTAAGTCATAAAAAGCATAAAATAATATGAAAGGGATGAATGTTCGGTAATTTTAACGAGCCGAACAAGACAAGCGCTCGATCTTTTTGTGTAATAATCCCTCAAGTCCAAAAAGATTAAAATCTAGAGGATGGATAGCACTTTCGATGACTTTAACGAGCTAGAGAGGCTAATCGCTTGGCAATCTTTTCATATTTTACGAGTTACTTGAAAATAGCTTAAAGGAGACTCGATTTTCAAGGAACAAGTGATGATTTCGGGTAGCAGCTGATTCCAGGTAAGGTTTGGAATTTTCCAATCACAACAGTGTCACAAGGATGGCTAATAGAATCACTCTTCGTAGATGTTCCTCGAAAGGGTAAACAATCAAATGGAGATGAATGTTTGGCTAAAAAACAAAGTGGAGGTGATGATGAGAACACGACCAAGGCTCAAAAGCTGATGATAATGGATTCGCAATGGTTATTTACTAGAAAATTGGTTCATTTTTTAATGAGCTTAAACTCTGGGGGAAAGATTTGCTCATTGCTTATGTTTATTTTTTAATGAGCTTGAATTTTGCGTTAAAACTGCTCGTGCCAGTCATATAATAAGGATATCTCATCTAAGATGCCATTTTTTATGGAGCTTGCACCTTTTAAAGCTTTGCCCCAGATCCTTTCTTTATGCAAGCTAAGAAACGACCAACCTTACGACTTTAAAGGGTTAGAGGACCTACAAATTTAAAAAATAAATGGTTTCTCTTCACTTGCATGCAAAAAGGTTTTCATGCCCCCAGGTATAGCGAAAAATTCCTAGGTTACCATATGTAAGCTCTCCATCCGCATCACAGACAAAATGCTTCCTTGGTGATGTCTACCGAAATAGACAAAGGTGAGTGGCACAGTCGCCTCCACTCACATAACTTTGACGAGGGAATCTTATTCCAGTCTAATCCCATTTACCTAAACAGATGGGTGTGTTAGACTAGTCATATATCCTCTGTAGCAACCTACTCTATACCCAAGGTTTTCCTGCCGAAATAGACCAGGGTGCATGCCCCCTGGGTTTCCGTCATATCCTCCTAAATCACTCGTGCTCATCAAGTGGATGGAATGGAGATCGATGAGACATTCCTTGCATGAAAAGACCATTTATGGATGGAATTTGACTATTTTCTTTGTGTGAACCGAGGAATGATAGTTGGTCTACGATCTTGACCATTCTGGCTTCATGAGGAAAACACATTACTCTAAAGAGTGAGGAGACGACGGCTCCCATGCAATAAATATAGTCACACCCAAGGAGTAGATTATAATCCAGGGGTCCTTGGACTACCTTCACATTCATGTGAATGGTTTTCCTTCTCAAAGTAATGGGCACATTGGGAAGGATCCCTAACGGTCGACTGTTTCCTTTATCAAAGCCTGTTAGATTTCTCATTTCAGGCAAAAGCGATGGCGAACCAAGTGCTTTCCAAGCAGTTGAGGAAAGGATACTCTCAGAAGCCCCTTCATCTATGATGGTACTAGCCATGACCATTCTGTAAGCTTGTACAATGATTCGGAATGGTACACTAGCTGGTAAACAGGGTCTGCCTAATAGATTCTAGTCGAAGGAAATGACTAGGTTGCTTGGAGGTGGGACCGAATAGATGGCCAGATGTGACTCTGATGAACTTCCTTCCTACGGTAAAGGAATGGGTAGACTGCCCCAAAGTTCATTGGAGTCTGTGTTTATGAAAATAATTTGAACGGTGTTTTTCTATTTCTCTTCTATGACGGTATCATTCAAAGATGAACCTTCTGAAGGCAAGACCGGGTCAACTGCCACCTTGACCTTTTAACTTTCATCTGGAATGGATTTAGAGGGTTCATTTTCAATGATAGACGTTTCAGCTGATCACAATGGCGTGTCAGCCAGATTTTCAACCAGTGGTGGACTTAGCAAGAGTTTCTTATATCCAGGAGGGAGTCGTAGCGGTGAAGCAAGACGGTCATCCAAAACTCTTTTAGCTTCATCTAGGAAGGGACAATGGTGGACGACGTGATCGCCTTCACACAATTTACAAGGAAGTTTGTGATTCCTTTTCTGTCCAGATACTTTGGTTTCACTGGTTGATGGTGTGCTATCAACATGATCATCAGAGGTTGACGACACCGGATTGTGCAAACGAGGAGACTAGTCCCTTAAGATCCGAGGGATGTGAGGACAATCTCGATGATAGTGGTCTCCTTTGCAAATGACACATGGATATTTAGGTTTAGATGGTGCGGTGTGAGGATTTTTGCTAGACGATGCCTGGTTGCCCCCTTTCACTTTTGGTACTTTCTTCTTCTTTTATTTTTTTTCTTTCCGCTTCTTCTTCTTCTCAGTTACTTGATCTTTAGCTTTACTAGCTTTATCAAGCGAAGAGGAAGGAGGAGAGGGAGAAACAAATGAAGTAGAAGGTTGGGAGGCGACTCTAGTATCATATAGTTGCTGACTTGAATGTTCAGAAATTACGGTATTCTGAATGATAGAGGTAGAGAAGAGCCATATTGGCAAACCAATCGTCAACCCTGGAAGTGACAATGTGGCCATATGGGGTGGACCAACATCTCCCCAAGAGGAGAAAGGACTAGGATTTCCTCCAAGGGGAA
>APFE031716534.1:20164-47072 GCA_000404065.3 Pinus taeda
TACAATCGACTATCAAGAACAATGGGATTCTCTTCTATAACTGAAAACGACACTTACGACACTTTCATATTAAGAAACTACAGCTCGACTACGCTACTTCTTTGCAAAAGAGAACTGAAAATGGCACACAATACATAAAGACACTTATAGTTCTTTGCACAATAGAGGCGGAATGATGGAAGAGAAGGGTGTTTTCACAGAGATATACTGACCACAGACAACAAAACTCCTGAATAGAACTGAAAAGAGTGAAGAAAAACCAAAGTCTGAAGGTAAAATTAACCTTCCCTAACCATCGCACTTGTCACACAGGGAATCCAGTATGCATCTCACCTACTGCACACGAGAAGTGCGATGCACACAGACTGCCTTGAAGGGAGGGTGCGATGGTACCAGTGTGAGACTTTTAACCAGTATTTGCTCACAATTTACAGTTCAGTTCAGGGATTTAGGCCGAGTAACTGATGTTCAGTAAATGTAAATCACAGGGGTTGATTTAAGGAGGTTACTAGAGCCACCACTTACGGAAATTAGAATGTTTGCAAATCGATTGTTCAATTCATAAACAAAACCTGAAGATAGACTGAAGCAACATTGATCTACTTTGCATTTGCATAACAAATGCAGTTCGAAGGCTAGCTGGCTTGACTTCAGGCTCCATCTATAAGTTTATAAAACAAACAAAGATAGACTAACAAACAATCTATCCGCTCCCCAGTGGAGTCGCCATTTTGTTACTGGGAATAGTGTCCACTCGGAGCTGTTATTCCCACTAAGACTGGTATCTATCTTAGAAACAAACAAGTAAAGACTACTTTCATTTTCCTTTATGAAAATAGATAAGAGTGGAACAAAGAACACAAACCTTAGTCTTGCACTTGGTTCCTTACTTGATTCCTCTCCTTCCTGATAGATCTTTGTCGTTTCTTCTTCGTCTGCCCAACTTCAAAGAGCACCTGTGGAATCAAAGCAACATAACACTATCGAAGAACAGAGATATATATTCGTAAATAACACAGGACCAGATATGTATTAACCATACAAATGCATATACATTCAAACATACAAGAATATGGAGGAAAACTTGAATAGTTTTATTAATATCAAGAATAGCAAGAGGATTACAACCAATAGTTTTGACCCAGCATCATCCTCCAGCAAGAAATCCCTTCTTCACCTAAATTAAAGCTTAGATCACCCAACACTATGAAGTTTCACCAGAAAACCAACAACACTTCTCTTCAAGATACAAGATTCCAGCCTCTGGATCTCTGTGATGAGGGATCCATATATAGATGATTGTAGGGGGGTGAGTCATCTTCTGGGGTTTTGATTAGTGTCTTCTCTCTGATAGTTCTTGATTCCACTTGGAGACTGATGATCTCTTACTCATCCCTGGTCAAAAACAGAGAGGGAAGTGTCAAAGGGGAAGCTTCTGGAAGATTCCATGATCTTCCACCTCGCAAACTCTCTTTGCCATTTGTCCATTCTCGCCCATCACACCCTACAGAGGGGCTATTCAGTATGCATCACACCCTTTACACTGGGAAGGTGATATGCATCACACCCTCTACACTGGGTATTCAGTATGGTCCAGTTTTGACCACATCTAAGCAGTTTTTAGTGGAGAACTTCTGGGAGATGATGTAATTAGCTGACCTTTTTACTTTAGGTAGTGAAGCAACACTTTTAGGGACTTAGGAGCCCTCATTTTATGGGCATTTATGATTGGGGTTGCAGTGCCCAAAAATTTCTATAACACATGTAGAGTCTGCAGAAATAGTTTTCAAAAGAGTAACATGACTCTATAACTCAACTATGTGAGTATGACCTTCCTATCACCAATGACTCATACATACATCAATTACCCAACCAAGTGGGGATATATGAAATGTTCATACATGACTAAAAAATTTCAATTATTGCATTATCCTTCCCATGCATAGTGGGGGTACAAATTACATCATATGTCCAAAATGACTCATTCATAATAGACTATGAAAGATAGATACATATTATTACACCATAGGTCTTTACATGACCTTTACAACAAATGATATTAATAACTGATACCATAGTTGAATTCAAACCATGATGCTAACAATGCGTAATGTTGTGAAGGCTAATGCTCCCCCTGAACTTGTGCTACTTGTGCATTGCCAACAATTCATTCATCAAGGCACCTTCATCAATCAAATAAACATCAATGAGAAAAGCATATCAATAGACCATAACCATCAATATCAGACTGAACACCGATGTGAGAAAACAATTTTGAGTCCATCCCATTATTTTTCTATCAGAAAAACACATACACCACTATAGGTATAGAAGCTCATGTATATACGTGAATCTACTTCATGAAATCCATGTATAGGAAAAATTCCTCTGAAAACTAGTTTTAATAGTAGGATGAGGAAGAAATAACTTCCATCTTTTGTTTGAGATATTCAAATTATTCTGTGGGATGAGGTTTGGTAAATATATCAACAACCTTTTCTTTGGATGGAACATACTCCAATTTAACCTTTTGTTCAAGCACTTGTTCTCATAGAAAGTGGTACTTAATGGCTATTTGCTTGGTCTTGGAGTGCATGGCTGGATTTTTCAAAATACTAATAGAACTTGTATTATCACATAGAATGGAGATGGGTGGAGAACATGTGATTTGAATATCTTGTAATGCTTGCATCATCCAGTGTTGTGCAGTAATATGCAAAATCCACATATTCCACTTGAACTGTAGATAAGGCAATCAAACTTTGTTTCTTACTGAACCAAGATACCAATCGTGATCCCATATAGAATGCATGTCCACTAGTTCTTTTTTGTTCATCAACATTTCCAGCCCAATCCACATTTGTATATGCATGAAGAGTGAGATCTGTATCTTTAGGATACCATAGACCAAAGTCTTGAGTTCCTTGGAGATATTTGAATATTCTTTTTACAACTTGAAGATGTGATTCCTTTGGATTGGCTTGGAATCTTCCAACAATTCCTACTGCATGTATCATATCCGGTCTGTCACCTGTTATATAAACTAGACTCCCAATCATATATCTGCAATCTAGATGATTCACTGTAGGAAATTCATCATTAGAACTGAGACTACATCCTGTTACCATTGGAGTACATACTGGTTTGGAATCTTCCATTCTGTACTTCTTCAAAATATGCTTGAGATATTTAGTTTGTGAAAGAAATATGCCATCTTTTATTTGTTGCACTTGTAGACCAATAAAATAAGTTAGTTCTCCAAGTAAAGAGGTTTCAAATTCTTGTTGCATAATTGAAGAAAATTTTTGACTCATAAATTCTTCATTACTGCCAAAGATGATATCATCAACATAAACAACAATAGTTAGAGTTTATCATTCTCAATTTTTGTATATAAGTTGTTGTATGTAGATCATTTTGTGAAACATTGTTGTCAAAGATGTTTGTCAGGATGATAATACCATGCCCTCAGTGCTTATTTTAGTCCATATAAAGCCCTTTTAATTTTGCATACAAGCTTTTCATAATTTCCCATAATGAATCCTTTTGGTTGTTCAACATATACTTCTTCTTCCAAATCTCCATTAAGAAATGTAGATTTCACATCCATTTGATAAATTTTGAATTTTGAAAAACTTGAAAGAGAAAGAATAATTCTTATGGCTTCAAGTCTAGAAATAGGTGCAAAAGTTTCTTAAAAGTCTATACCTTCTTGTTGAGCATACCCTTTACAAACAAGCCTTGATTTATTCCTAATAACCTCTTCATTTTCATTCAACTTATTCTTTAATATCCATTTTTTTCCTATAAAATTTTTGTCATGAGGTCTAGGAATGAATTCCCAAGTATTCTTCATGACGAAAGTTATTACAAAATGAACATTCAATTTCATCTTCAAGAGGAGAAAATTATTATAAGAGATCTTCTTGATTCTGATCATGCTCCTTTGTTTTCTTTCTTCTCTAGTAATGATAGTTTTGTAAGCAGCAAATTGAGCAGCCTTATGACCAAAGTTATGGCATGAAAAACATTGTTTATTAAATAATAAGTTTTTGTGATCATAAAATATTTTGGTATTGTTCACCTTTTGGTTAGTGCTTTTATTGATGTTCACCTTTGGAGTAAAATGAGAATGATTTAGCTAGGGAGCACCTTTAGGCTTTTGTTGAGGATTGACGCATTGTTCACTAGTTTTTTCTGCATCAAGATAGCTTCTGGTGATGGTTGAAGGCTTTTCTGCTTGGGATGTTTTTCTATTGTATCCAAGACCAATATTTATAAGAGGATAATGCTAAACCTTGATGATTTCATCTAAGGTTTGTGATCCTTTAGAAATCTAAGACTCATAGATTTTGTCTTCTCAAGTTATTTTCTTAGACTCATTACTTCACATTCTAATTTATCATTGTGATTTTCCGTTTCAGTGAGTTGATGTGTCAAAGTGTTTATGACCATATTATTTTCTTCCAAACTAATTTTAAGATGAGTGATTTCTTCAAGAAAGTCTTCTTCTTCTAAGGCATCCATAAACTCATCATTTTCATAAGCCATGAGTAGTTTAATATCTTTTTCAGATTCATCTTTATCACTATTAGACAAGCCATCACTATCTTCATGAGTATAGTAACTTCTTACATTAACAAATTGTTTCTTATTACCTTTTGCAGAATCCTTTCATTTTTCATGGTTATCTTTATGAGGACATTTGGGAGCATAATGACCAACTCTACCACATGAAAAACATTTGAATATAAGCTTACCTTTGAATCTTTTAGTACCCAGTTGAAGTTTCTTCACAATGTTTACCTCGTCTTCTTCTGATATATATCCTAATTCCTTGAGATTTCATTTTTCTTTTCCCTTTACAGAGGCTTTGAAAGCAGCTTCTCTGATTTCTGATGGACTTCTTTTTCTCATTTCAAAGGAAGTTAAAATTCCATGAAGTTGAACAACAATAACATATTGTAGATCCTGCTTCTCTTCAATGGCAGATACTTTTACTCAAATTTAGAAGATAGAGATCTTAAAATTTTCTCTACTATAGTAGCCTTCTTTATTTCTTCACCCAGATTATTCATACAATTTGCAATATCATCTACTCATATAAATTAACTAGCAATACTTTCATCACTATGCATATTTAGAGTTTCATATTTAATTATGAGAGTTTGGAGCTTAGCACGTTTTACCTGGGAGTCTCCTTAGTAGCTTTGAATGATTTTATCCCATATTTCTTTAGCTGTTTTGAGCTGCATGACTTTGACGAATTTTGATTCTGATAGACTTCCCAATAACTCATTGACAACTTTGGAATTGTTTTCATATGCCTTCTTTTCTATTGGATCTGTGGGGACTATTGCTGGATATTGGTATCCTCCTTCCACAATTTCCCAAACATCAGCTCCAAATGACTGAAGATAGGCTCTAGTTCTTTTCTTCCAAAATTTTAAGTTATTTCTGTTGAAGATTGGTGGTCTAATAGATCCCATTCATTCGTGATTACTCCTCTCGAGAGATATTCCTTCAAGCGATCAAGCTTCTTCTGAAGAACATGTTCTAATACCAATTGTTGGGAAAAATAACGAGAGGGGGTGAATCAGTATTTTAAACTTTCACAATAATGATTTTCTTTTCAAGCTGTATAATCTATTTTACTGAAACCAACCAACATATGTCCGCACCTATAAAGAATGAAACCAATGTATAGATAATAAACTTTGATAAAAAACTAATTCATTGTCTTAAATTAGAGTGTCATGCATTTACTAAGTAGTAAACATATGCAATAAGAATAGAATAAATCAACACACATAAGAAACACACATGAATACTAGGATTTTTTAGGTGGAATCCCAATGTGGGAAAAAACCACTACTCCTTTCATCTCAATCTTCAATCTTCTTATAATAAAAGTGCTTACAAGTGTTGTACTAGTGTAGACGTTTTCTAGTACACAGGCATATCCTTACTAAAGGTTACAATATTCACTCATTTACCAACTTCTACTAGAAGGGAGATCCAACCCCCTGGATCTTGTACTGTCTAATATGTTTACCAGTACGTAGGTGTCGACCTACAGAAGGCTACTACCTTCACTCTTCCTCTAAGGACCACGTTTTGTAAATTTTCAGACTGGATACTCCTCATACACAACAACAAAATATGTAAGCCATGTTTCATGAAATTTTCATACTGAACCCATCAATAACATTCAAGCTAAAAATCAATCACCACTGGAATACAACTATCAAATACAACTGCATCTGTCAATAGTCAGTCAATCTGAACAATTAGATAACTATCACTAGAACATAGAGATGAACCTAAAACATTGTATCAACAACCAGAATCAAATGCGACCTCAAAAATCATATGTCAGAATGTATACGCTACTTCAATGAAGCCAACCTGCATGTATACGTTATTTTCTGCAACCCAACCTGTGTATACCTCTAAAGATACTGAATCATCAAACTTCTAAACCAAAAACTGTACTAACAAGAGACATTATAAATAGCTACTATTATACTATAGAGTTCTAAATAGATAGCAGCGAATATCACCCTTTTTACTCAATCAATCAATCAACGAGATGCAATGCCCTTATATAATCAGTTTTAATTTCAGATCTATTGACAACATCATTGACAAACAACAGTAAAAGAATAGCACTAATTAGATAGATCAGTCATCTCTGAACAACAAGTTTTTCTTCTGCATATGCTACTTGAAATTGTTGAACCAGTGTGTATACATGCCTTCACCAAGGTGAACCTACATATAGATCTAAAAAAAATAACTTATAACTTTGCAGCTATTCCAGATTTCGGATATACCTATACCATAACATATAAAGGATAAAACATGGATTAGCAATCACATCTAAACTATCCATTATCAGATCATACAATGATAAGTCATTTCAGGTCTCATGATCCTGATCCAACATTGTATCCAAGGGTGCACAACATATTTCATATCTATATCATAACCATAGCCCTTACAACCCAAAATATACTTTAGATAGAGGTATTCATGAAAAACATTTTCAATTTCACACCTAGCCCTTTGATCTTCTCCTCTTTATATACTTAGAGCCTTTTTCAATACCTTGGACCAAAACAACACTTAGAACATGTGGTATTCTTAGACGAGATCAAGTAACCATTATTTTTCTCAATATTGTGGGCTAATGCCATGGTATGGACCCTTGGTATTATTTAACCTTAATTTTCCATCGCATACATGCTTTTCATCTTATGAAAGTGTGTGCATACGTATACACTTCTTTTGTTCTCTAAGCCTGCTTGTATACACTACTTCGATTAGGTCAACCAATGTATACAACTTAATACAACTTAAAACATTATTTTTCTTCAATTACTTGATTCTAATCTATAATCCTTTGTTCCATCACCTTGTTCTTCTGTATCATTACTCTGTTACCTCTGAATTAACTTGTTACAATGTGAGTGCCATCATACATCACTTCTGAATTGATTCCTCTGAACTACCCTGCATTTTGTCACATCATGTTTATACCTTTATTAAGTAGTCCATTCGTCAAACAAGTTGTCATTAAGGAAAACTCATCAAGTAGGTTTCTTATCAAGGAAAACACTAACATAATCTCCCTTTATCAAACCTTTGACCATTATTCTGTTCCATCATTATGTGACCTTTGATATCTCTGTGTTCCATCATTATGTCACCTCTTATATCTATACTGTAGATTCATCTAGTTACCATATACGAATGAGTTTCCATCAAGGACAACACATGCATCACAATGCAAACATTATTTAGAATTTTTTTGTTTCAGTCGTGGTTGGATCATAGTCCCTGATGGAAGGTTGTGGGAGAGGCTTTCACACCCCAACTAGTGCCACCCCCGGGGGAGGTGTTCCATGGGGGGTGGCAATATCAACCTAGCCCCTACCCCCCTTGGAGGCAATTCAGAGCTAGCACCCCGAGAGAAAATGTTAGATGAAAAAATTGTCTTGTATATCCTCATTTTTCTAGATAATTTAAAAGGAAATACTGGTTGTTTCTCCATGGACATAGCCCAAATTGGGTGAACCATGTATATTTGTGTCTCTCATGTTTTATTCTTTTCTATTTTTATCTTTCTGCAACATTTTGTTCATTTCATTGCTCTATTAACTAATTTCTAACATCATCTAAATTGAAGTCCCCATTTTCTATATTAAATGGTAATTTCTTATTAATTTTGTCCTAAATTAAATAGAGCATCAAAGTTTATTGAGGTTAAAATTTATAGTTTAATAGGATAAATATTAATTCATTATCTAATAATAGATGGACCATTTTACGAAATGAAAGCTTGATCTAGTTTAACTAGGGTTCAAACCCCAACCTTGTTAGGTTAAGTGGGGCATTTTATGTTATTTATAATTTAATAGGATAAATATCAATTCAATTTCTAACAATAACTAGACCATTTTACAGAATTAAACCTCTAGCTAGTTTAGCTAGGGTTTAAATCAAAACTTTTCTAAGTTAAGTGGGTCATTTTATGTCATTGATCCTTTTTTGAGTGGGATAATTATGTCATCTTATATCATATCAATGCAAGTGATCCCTTTTCACTTGGAGAATTAAGCCATTTTATGTCGATCAAATTGAAATATTTTTATCTTGCAACTGAGATCTTTCTACTATGATGATTAAATTATTTTATGTGTGTTCAATTGAACTGCTTTTATAGATGGGTAAGCAACGCCTTGATAATGGAATATTTTTTTTGGTTTAGAGTGTGGTTTATGGTGTTCAAAATAGTGCCAATAGATATGTCCAGATACTTTATGGAATTCCATAAATAGGATCATAATAGCCAATTAGTGAAGCATTAATAAAGTTATTATCAGTTTTAACATTTTCCATATCAAACCTTAAATACATCAGACTACAAAAAGGGGCACTCATTTTATTTCGCCGTTCTATGGGTTTTTCTCTCAGGTTTTGAGAATGTAGCATGCCAAGGGATACGTAGTTTTATTTACCTAGGGAGGTACCCAACTTCATAATGAATGTAATGTGGCTATAAAAATGTAGTACATTTTATATTGAAAAGAAGAGAATACAATAATACGGGATAGTTGGGAAAATGTTCATAAAAATATAAATACTCATTAATATCATTATATTCGATTATATTATCTTGTAACAATAATTGCATGTAAGGTAAGTCATTCCATAACAATTATTAAATAATGTTACTTACTTTAAGTCTACATTATTTATATTTCTTATCCAAATTCAAATCCCCATCTTAACCATAAAATAACTTTTTATGGAAATTTAGTCCTCAAATAAATGAGCCTGTTAGAAAATTATATATTACAGAGCAATGGAGCACATAGAATATTGCATAAATATAAACACAAAAAATGCATAAAACCAGAGAGACATAGATATATGTGGTTCACCCAGTTTGGGCTACATCCACCCCAAATAGCTACTCCTTCCATTCTATTATCCAACAAAATGAAGAGACACAACCTATAGCAGATCCGTTGTAATATCCTCTATTTTCTCTCACAGTCTCCTCTCTGTTTCTCGCTCGGAGAATACACATCTATTACGCAGCCTCAATACATAGCCCTCATACAAAGAGAGGGGTTGCCTTCTAGGGAAGAAAACCCTAAACTAAACACAAGTTATACCGTCAGATCATCTGCCTAATGAACGACCCAGATTGACTAGAAATTACTATACTTTTACAAGGCAATTTTACATCTGTTTTTAGCTTGGGGGCGCTACCCCCAAAACCCCTGCCGAGGGACCACTGGGCCCCGAACCCCCGAGCCGGGGGGTATCAACCCCCCAAACCCCCGTGGCAAGGACAAGTCCCCCCCACACCCGCCCACATGGAGGGATGTACAAAATTCCTGGGGTATACATCCGGATGAAACAAAGACCTCTAAATAATCATGCTCCACACCCAACAATGCCATCCCAAGTTGAGCTTCATAAATATTATGAGTTCAAAATTTTAGTTTTATGGGATAAGTATCCATTGATTTTCTAATAAATGGAACATTTTAGGGGGTTAACCCTCTAGCGATTTTAGGTAGGGTTCAAATACCAACATTTCTAGGTTATGTGGGTCACTTTATGCCCTTGAGATCTTTTTTAATTGGCGTAACTAATCCATTTTATATCATATCCTTGATATTAAGAGCTTTTTACTAATATTATTAAACCATTTTATGTGGGCATAATTGAAACAATTTTATAGATGGTTAACCCATGCCTTAATAATAAAACATTTGTTTTCTGTTTAGAGTGTGGTTTCATAGCATAACATATTGTGTTCAAAATAGTGCCCATAGATCGATAGAGAAGTATGGCATTTCATAATTAGGTTCACAATAACCAATGATGAAATTTTCAAGAAAGTTATTATCAATTTACATTTTCAGCCTCAAACCATAAATACATTAAAACTACTTAAAGGAGGAGTGATTTTATTTAGTGTTTGTAAGGCTTCTTCTCCTAGGTTTTGAGGATGAATCATGTGAAAGAATAATTAGTTAGGTGTACCTAGGGAGGTACCCAACTAGATAATGATGTAATGTGGCCATAAAAATGAAGACATCGTGTAATGAAAATAAAATAATACAATAGTAAGGGATAATTGGGAAAATAGTCATGAAGTTATAAATATACTCATATAAATGATGATATTGGATTATATTCCCTTGCAATAGTAATGGTGTATGAATTAATCCACTCTAGAAGAATTATTAAACAATATTACCTACTTTGATGAAACATTGTTTCTATTTCTTATCTAAATTTAAATCCCCATCTTCTCTTTTATATCTCCATTTCTTAGAAATTTCATCCCCAAATAAATGGAGCATCTTTAGTGAACCTTCATGGATGTTAATTGAGTTTCAAATTTTTAGTTTAATAGGATAAATATCAATTCATTGTCTATTAATAAATGTACCATTACGTGGAATTAATTCTATGGATAGTTTAGTTAGGGTTAAAATCCCACCTTTTCTAGGTTAGATGGGCCATTTTATGCCATTAAGCCTTTATATTTTTATTTTTTTATTTTTTTTCTTTTAGAGTGTGGTTTCATATCATAACATAGTGTGTTAAAAATAGGGCCTGTAAATAGATAAAGAGAAGTTATGGAAGTTCATAATTAGGTTCTTCAAAATCAATGAGGAAAGTGTAAGGAAAGCTATTATGAATTTATATTTTTGGCCTCAAACCCTAAATACTTCAAAACTACTTAAAGGATTGGTGATTTTATTTAGTGATTGTACGACCTCTTCTCGTAGGTTTTGAGGATGTAGAATATGAAAGAAGACTTAGTTAGGTGTACCTAGGGAGGTACCTAAAGACAATGAATGTAACGTTGCCATAAAAATGAAGAAAGACACCATTTAATGAAAATAAAATAATATAATAGTAAGGGATAGTTGGGAAAATATTAATGAAGGTGAAAATATACTCATCAATATCATTGGATTATATTCTCTTGTAATAATAATGGGTTGTCAAGTACTTCACTATAGAAGAAGTATTAAACAATGTTACCTACTTTGACTAAACATTGTTTTTATTTCTGATCTAAATCCAAATCTCCATACTCTCTTTAATATGGCCATTTCTTGGAAATTTCATCCCCAAATAATGGAGCATCTTTAGTTAACCTTCATTGATGATAATTGATGTTCAAATTTATAGTTTAATAGGATTTCATTGTCTAATAATAAATGGACCATTTTATTGGATTAAGCCTATGGATAGTTTAACTAGGGTCAAATCCCAACTTTGCTAGGTTAGGTAGGAAATTTTATGCCATTGAACCTTTTTTGAGTGGGATAATGATGCCATTTTATATCATATTCATGTAATTGAGCCCTTTTTTTTGGACGATTAAACCATTTTATGTTAGTCCAACTGAGCCATGTTTATAATTAACCAGTTTTATAGATGGTTAAACCCCATTGTAATATTAAAATAATCATAAAAGAATTTTTTTGGCGCGATTAAATATTTAATAAGTTAACCATTTTATCCTATTACATTTTTTGGATGGAATGATTATACCATTTTATATAATATTCCTACAATTGAGCCCTTTCTTTTGGGATTATTAAACTATTTTATGTCGGTCCAATTGAACAATGTCTATAGTTAACCAATTTTATAAATAGCTAAACCTTGCTGTTGTAGCGGCTACAACCACCCTCCAAAATTTTTCCATAGCTTTGTTTTGGAGCCTCCCTACCAACCTTTCATAGCAACATGTCTTGTCTTGTCAAGTACACAAGCTTTAGTGTTTTTCTTGCTGAATGATAGCTTTTCCATCAAATCTTGTTGCATCCCCCTCACAGGTTGTTTCACTGGACTTAGTCTAGACACAGGCCGAGCAACTCCCTCAATAAATTGTTAGATTATGGAGGTAAACCAACCTTCCCTCCAGAAATTGTGCAATTATGTCTAGCAGCCTACTGAGCTCTAGAATTGCACAAATCTATGTGTCATTATTCACTAATAAAATATCGTAATTCCTCCTAGCAGAGCTAATCACCCTAGAAATTGTGCAATTCCTCCCAGTAGGGCTAATCAACCTAGAAATTGTGCAATTCTTGGTAGCAGTTAGATGCTTTGCCAAGAAATTTCACAATCCCTCTGGGAATCTAGCCTAGCTCCCTCCCAGAAATGTACATTTGTCTCCTCCCAATTGAGTATACTGTTGCATGTGCAGTTGAGTTAACCGGTTCCCTCCGGGACTGAGGAAATCTAATTTGCATGCATGGGCTTCTCCTCCCAAGGAAGCATGCAAAGGAAACCCTTGTTTCAGGGATCTATTTTTAGCAGTTGGAGGTTACATGCAAGGATCATTTGAGAAACTTCCCACCAAGTGTCGCCTTCTTTATATTTATGGCATGTGTGTCGCAACCTTGATTTTATCGAAACTCATCAACCGAACACTGCATAGCTCGTGCCCCACACTGATCTTGCGACTCTGACATCCCACATTGCATCTAGGAGTCATAAGGACATTCAGCTTAGTTGTTTTGGGGTAAGCTCCCTTTTCATGTATCGCGCTACGTTTCTAGAACTTTTTGTGTTTCACTTTGTATGAATCCTCTTTGCTTGATTTTAGTGAGTGCTTGTTGTTGTTTTGATACATACTAGCATGTACTAGCATTCTTTCAATTTTCATTAACATCTCACTGTTGTCGCATGCATGAAACTATTTTGCACAAACGGTCGCCATTGTGGTGACTCGCTTCATGCACATGCATGCTTTCCCCCTTTTACAAATCCTTCACTTGTTGTTTGCATGAATTATCATTCAATCTTGTTTGCACTCATCTCACTATGCATTCAGACATTTCATGTTTTGAGTCACTCGTCAGGCAGACTTGGTACCTTTGCCCAGACCATGCCTTATCTGGCTAGCACTGCACATTTTGGGAATTGAAGGCTCTTCTTCCCCCCCAAAAATTGCACAATACTAGCCAGGCACTAACCTCTAGGATTGCATTATGTAATTCTTGGAGGCAGTGTCCTGTTGGCCCCAGAAACTGTAAAATGCAGTTTGCTAGTTTCATGTCACTTCTCACCGAAATTGCACATTATGCAGTTTTAGTCCTAGGGGGCCAAGATGGACTATGCATTGCATAGTTCCAATAGTCAGCCAGCCTATTGAAATCCCAGATATGCCTTGTGCAATTTTCATAGTTAATCTCTTGACCTCCCCATGGAAATTGCACAACCTTCATGAACAATCACACATGTATGTTGCAATTATGTTTTGAAGCTTGTTTTGGTTTTTGATTGACAGATTGCTTGCCATGAGTGTTGTCATGTGTCCAGGTATTACAGGTGTTCATTTGCCTCTCAGAAACATAGGTACAATTGTTTCCAAGAGAGCGGAGTCGAACACATCGTTTAGAGAACATTTGGGGATATAGTAGATCAAGTGTCTATGAACTTGCCTACACATGAAGGCATCAAGCTGTTCGTAGACAAGGACATAAAGATATGATGACAAAAAAATCATAGTAAGAAGCACGATGAACAATATCTGAATGCAACATATCATGTGCAACAAACGCAAGAGGAATTTTGTTGACAACTTAGACGCAGAACAAAGTTGCAAGGTTAAGGAAATCCACTTCTGATGAAAGAAAATTTGGAGACTCAGGCTATGAGGTGATGGCACAGCATGAAGATCGCGTGAAGACAAAGGATGCAATAGAGAAGGAGTTGCATGTGCTAAAGCAACAACTCAAGAAAGAACCAGAGCTGCATAGATGAGAGAATGAGTTGTAATAGGAACATGTACTGTAGGGGGCACAACATGCCCTCACGGATGAAACTACACCCGTACAAGTTATATATCCATCCCAGCAGCTGGCACAGAGTAGACAAAGTGAGCATTGTTGTTGGTCACAAGCAAGGGAATGCAGTAGCACGTATGTCATTGTGCACATGCATGCGATTCCACCCATTCGGCATACTCCACGAGGAAAATACAAGAATAAATTCTGACTGGAGTTGAACATGTAGCTCGACAAGTTGATGTGCACGGCCACCGACACATGCTTGGAGAGTAACGTAGACACTATGCATCAACATATTGCCTGTCTAGTTGCACTAGATGACCATGCACATGTTATCAGATGGGTTAGGCAGAGGAACTGCACCAATGTACCCAGATGCAACGGAGGTAATATTTCACTTCAGCAAGATGTCACCATGGAGCGCATGCACACCGTCATGAATGACCAAGCTTGGCATCATCTCACTACCTTCACCATCATAAGCATGTCAGAGATTTGGTTTCATCACAACAAGATGAGTGTCAATGATGTCTCACATGGCTTGCTCAAGCCATTTTCTCTCGCATGGGTACATGTGCATTGTAATGTAAAGTCTTGTCAGGTGGAAGTTCAAGTGTTGATAGTTGGATGTAACATTCATAGATTAGATGAAGACTCATGAGGGTAGATGATCTATCACAAAGCGGAATGTCAAGGGTCACCCCACCTTTGCTATAAATAGAATCTCATAACTCATTGTAAAGGATTTTGGTCAGCCAAGTTGCTGATAGGACTATCTTAGAGAGAGCTTGGATAGTATTGTAATGAGCCTTGGCTTCTCCACTGCACAGAGCTAGTACATCTCTTTGGAGGAGCAGACGGTTGTGGATGTAATGTTCCACTGTCGGAACTAGTGGTTGAACATGGATGTATTGTATGACTGGAACTTACACTTCTTAATATAACAAGAGCCAACATGTTTCATGCATATGTGGTATTGTATTTTAGCTATCTCTTTACTCTAAATGATATATGTATATGTTTTCTTACACATGCATGTATAGCTATTTATGTATATGTATGTATGAATCTTTCTGAAACGTGTTATTAGTTTAACCATTACTTTTGATTTCTAGCTAACTTGCCTTCCATGTTTTGATGTATCTTTGCTCGTGTGTTCCCTTCTTAACTCCATGCTATCACAAGTTTCCAAGGGGCCCACTCATCTAAAACCCCGTGTGTTAGATCATTTCATGCACCTTGCTTGGCTTGATGCATATGTCACACCCTTTCTACCAACAGAGACATCTTACTTACCTCTGTGCGAAATCGCGGTCAAGGCATTACTGTACAACCCACTGCTAGGACTTCTACACCAAATGGTCTTCTATCTAATTGGGACTTCTTACCTGGGAGATCCCCTTACATGTTGGTGGGTCCAACACCGTAAACATTTTTGCGCTTGAAGGAGGGCCAGATGACAAGCTGAGTCCTCACATCTGTTTTGAATCTCTACATTTCTATAATATCAAACTACTGAGTTGCTCTTCCGGAGTGTATGTCTTATGGAAATGACTTCATAATCTAGGAAGAGCTCTAGAATAACTTGTCACATAAAACATATGATGGTGGAGGCCACGTAGACTTGGTTAGGCAGGCAGTTAGCATTGTAGGTTCATGCAAACAACATGGAATATTTGAAGAGTACATGACCTACACAATGTTCTTCTACACGCTTTGGGGGCACCCCATGCATTGGTGTGCCACGCTCCCCAGAAAATAAATTCATTCTCTTTCTCATCCAGTTGTAGAGATAGACCGTGCTTTAAATCACTTTAACCATAAAGCACTCAATCAAGAAATTCTGAAATTACAAAAAGGACCTGATGAATCCATTGATCAGTTTTACACATACTTTTGTAATCTTGCATACCGATTTCCTGAAGATGAAATTGATTAGGAATTTTTTAATGGAATATTTGAGTATCTTCTTCGCATATCCAAAGCCCACTCAACACACTTTGTTGATGGCGATGTGCAATCATAGGTAGGCACAGTTGTTGTTACAAGTAACTACCCACCTTCACCTCCTCAAATAGCTCCAACACCGCAGAGTGATGTGGGAGATCATGCACACACATTTGTTGAACTGTCACATCCTCCCACCCCACTTGCTCCTCATACCTGTGCATATTTGGTTTGCAAGCTTGTTGGTTGTCATGTGGATTCGTTCCCTCTACCTCCGTCCATGCATTATGTTGATCCTCTATATTGTACTATCTTCTGTTTTCCCATTCTAGACTCCTCACATGTTGTGAATGAGGGTCAAGTTGTCAACGGAGTTGGTGTTATGCAGCCAACCTGCATCATCATTCATGATGAGTGTGTGTGGGAATATAAAGAAGAACCTGTGGTTAATGGTTACTCCCTGCCAGCTGCACCTCATCCTCTTTATCCTGACATCCCTTGCGATTTTTCCATTGTTGATTTCCCCTGTGAAAACTGTCCATGCATTCTGTTGATCCTCTAGATTGTACTGTCTTCTGATTTCCCATTCTAGACTCCTCACATGTTGTGAATGAGGGTCAAGTTGTCAACAGAGTTGGTGTTATGTAGCCAACCTGCGTCGTCATTCATAATGAGTGTGTGTGGGAATATAAAGAAGAACCCGTGGTGAATGGTTACTCCCTACTAGTTGCACCTCATCCTCTTTATCCTGACATCCCTTGTGATTTTTCCATTGTTGATTTCCCCTGTGAAAATCCATTTGTGGATGTTCGTACTTCCGATCATTCACAGGACACGTCGGATTCCATTCTATCATCACAGTGTGGAGAGGACACATCTTCCTCCTAAAATCTATTCAATCTGTCATCTGTCATTTCTGAAAACATAAAGGGTGAAAATATTTTCTTCTCGTCTATCCCTATGCCTGATTCATTAAATCATGAGGATGTTGAAAAACATCTTGAATTTATGATCTTGGTTGTCATGATCTCCCTGCTTCTTCATTTGATCACAATGTTGATTTAATTGCTAGTAATCAGTCTAAGACACTAGTCTATGATGATCTATCTATCAATAAAGTCGAAACACTGCAGAATGTCGAGGCACTTCAGCCCAAGTTGATGGTTATGTCAGGCCCTCACTATCCTGAGGTTAGTTTCACTTCTGGTCATGAAATTGTTGAAACACTCAAGGCTCCTCATCACTGTATTCTTTGCATTGAAGATCAACCGAACACCAAGATTTCACTTCCTCCACTCGAACTACATGATCCCAACGCTCATGCATTGGAGGAGTCTTACATAGCAAGCACACATGAAAAATGTAAGTGGTCTACCTTTCTCATGTTTGCTTTCATGTCACAATCAAGAGAATGCATACACTCAACATCTCCATGTAGTGTAGCACAACACCATGGAAGCTCCACAAAGTGCATGTCATGCACTTTGACTCATCTTTGTTCTATGGTCGCTTCTAAGCTCAAAGTGTGTCCGTCTTCATCATTATATCTTTCATGCTTGCTGGTTTGTGCAAATCCGATGTTCACAAATTGATCCTTCACCAACATTGGTCAACAATTGTGTCACTGGTTGCATTGGAAGTATCTCTTCACGTGAGATGACCCATGCACTATTAGCTTGGGAGTAGGAGTAGTGTTTGCTTTTGAGCCGTTTTCTTGCATGCATGTTTGCTTCTTTCTTTGTGTGTTTTTTTTCTTGCTTGTTTGTTTTCTTACTCTCTCTACTTCCACATTTTCTTTTTCTTCTCACTATGATTTCTGGTTTCTTTGCTTAGTATTGTCCATAGGCTAGTTTTGCATGGACCATGTGTAACTTTTGAAACAAGTTAGGTAAAGTACAAGAGGACTTTTACAACTATCAACATTTGGTTATTTGTTGTCCTCTCTATTATGTAAGAACTTGTTGTTTTTATTCCATGATGCATCAATGGAAAATACCTATTATTCGAATTGATCCTTGGTGAAAACACAACGATTATGCACTAACTAGTATCACCTACTCTAGTCGGTTGTTTTTGGGTTAATCCTTGATAGCTCAGTTGAGTAGAGTAAGGTGAGGGGGAAAACCTTAACAAGCACGTAAGAGGTATACAAAAACTACTTCTCTAAAGTAAAAACCTCTTTTGCTCTCAATAAGTCGGGATCCCTCTTCCACCTTTGAAATGAATAAGTGCCATGCACAGTTCTAAAGATTAAAAATGAAAAAATGAAAAAGTAAAGAAGTTTGAAAAAATGAAAAATCAATAAGGCAAAAGAAGAGAAAGGATTCCTATGCAGAGAGGTGATGCAAGTAACTCCACTGGGGTATTGACCAAGCTCATTGGAAGTGGAGCCTTCCTGCATGACTCCACCAGGGTACTATCTTGGCCTATTGGCAGTAGAGAAACACCACAGATGAAAGTAAGACTTTGATGACTATACTACTTGTGCATCATATACTCCTCAATCCTAATCGAAACAACTATGTTGGCTTGGCTTGGAATGTGTGTCGACCAACCAAGGGCTTGATAGATGCTATATCCTACAATCAAGTAGTGTGGAAATGAAGACAAAGTTAGAATTGAAAAATACTTTTGGAAGTGTTATACTCTCTTCTCACGAACAAGGACCATTCAGAGAGTTGGAGTTATACTAGTGTATTACCAAGTGTTCTAGCAGCTACAACCACCCTCCAAAATTTTTCCTTAGCTTAATTTTGGAGCCTCCCTACTAGCCTTTCACAAAAACATGTCCTGTCTTGTCAAGTAGAGAAGCTTCAGCGATTTTATTATGGAATGACAGCCTGTCCATCAAAGCTTGTTGCATCCCCCTCACAAGTTGTTTCACCAGACTTAGTCCAACTATAGGCTAAGCAAATCCCTTAAGGAATTATGCAATTCTAGAGGGAAACCAACCTTCCCTCTTGAAATTGTGCAATTCTGTCTCATAGCCTGCTAGGCTCCAAAATTGCACAAATCTGCCTGTCATTGTTCACTGAGAAAATTGCACAATTCCTTCTAGGAGGGCTACTCAACCCAAAAGTTGCACAATTCTGTGTAGCAGTCAGCTACTCTGCCCAGAAAATGCATAATCCCTCTGGGAAGCCAACACAAATCCCTCCCTGAAATGTGCATTTGATTCCTCCTTGATAAGGATATTGTTGCATGTGTAGTTGAGTTGACTAGTTCCCTCTGGGACCGAGCAAAAATGATTTTCATTCATGGGCTACTCCTCCCAAGGTAGCATGCAAATGCATCCCTTGTTTTAGGGATCTATTTTTAGCATTTGGAAGTTACATGCAAGGATCATTTCAGAAATCTCCCACCAAGTGTTGCCTTCGCTAGATTTGTGGCAAGGACGTCACAACCTCGATTTTATTGAAACTGCTCAATCGAACATTGTAGAGCTCATTCCTCACATCGATCTTGCAACTCTGACATCCCGCATTGCATCTAGGATTCATCGACACATTCAACTCAGCTGTTTTGGGGTAAGCCTACGTCTCATATATTATGCTACGTTTCTATTACTTTTTGTGTTTCACTTCATATGAATCTTGTCTGGTTGATTTTAGTGAGCACTTGCTATTGTTTTGATACATACTAGCTTTTACTAGCACCATTTCATTTTTCGTCGACATCTCACTGTTTTCACATGCATGACATTGTTTTGCAAGGATTGTCACCTTTGTGGTGACTCACTTCACACACACACATGCTTTCCTAGTTTTTTGAATCCTTCACTTATTGGTTTCCTAAATGATAATTCACTCTTGTTTGCACTCATTTCACCATGCATTCAGGCTTTTCATGTTTTCAATCACCCGTCTTCCAGACTGGGCTGCCTTGGCCTAGACCATGCTTTACCCGACTAGCACTACGCATTTCTAGAAGCAAAAGCTCTACCATCCCTCCAGAAATTTCCCAAGCCTAGCCAAGCACTAACCTCTAGGCTTGCATTACGTAATTCTTGGAGGCAATGTCTTACTGGCCTTAGAAATTGTGTAATGCAATTTGTTGGTTGTATGTCAATGCTAATTGAAATTACGCATTGCACAGTTTCAATCCTTAGCATGTCAGGCAGGACTATGCATTGCATAGTTCCAGCAGTTAGTCGGCCTCCTAATAGCCTAGAATGTGCCTTCAATAGTTTTGGCAGTCAGTCTCCCGACCTCCCGGTGGAAATTGCGCAACCTTCATGAACAGTCACACAAGTATGTTGTAAGGCAGTTCTCAATTTCATTTTGGTATTCAACTGATAGATTACTTGCCATGAGTGTTACCATGTCTCCAGTTATCATAGGTATTCATCTAGCTCTCAGCATCAGAGGTACAATGGTTTCCAGGAGAGCAAAGTTGAAGACGTTGTTTAGAGCATTCTTTTGGATGAAGTCAATCAAGTGTCTATGAAATTTCCTACCCATGAAGACATCAAGTTGTTCGTAGACAAGGACATCAAGATATGACGAAAGAAACATCATAGAAAGCAGCACCATGAATAATAGTTGAAGGTAGCACACCAAATGCAACGAATGCAAGAGGAAGGTTGTCAACAACACAGAGGAAAAACAAAGTTGCAAGCTCATGCAGATCCACTTGTGATGAAAGAAACTTTTGAGAATAAGGCTATGATGTCATGGCGTGGCATGAAGTTCGCACGAAGATAGAGGATGCAACATGAAAGGAGTTGCATTTACTGAAGAAGCAACTAAAGAAAGAACAAGAGCTGCATAGATGAGAGAATGAGTTGTAGTAGGAACGGGTACATCAGGGGGTGCAAAGAGCACACACGGATGAAACTATGCTAATACAAGTTATAGATACATCCTAGTAGCTAGCATAGAGTAGACAGGGTGAGGAGTATTGTTGGTCATAGGTAAAGGAATGCAACATCATGCATGTCATTGTGCGCACACATGTGATCCCACCAAGGTGAAGACAAGAAGCAAGTTTGACTGGAGCTGAACATGTACCTCGAAAGGTTGATGCACATGGCCACCAACACATGCTTGGAGAGTAGCGTAGACATTATGCATTAACATATTTCCGATTGAGTTGCACTAGACAACCATGCACATGTTATCAGATGGGTTAGACAGAGGAGCCACACCAATACACCCAGATGGAATAGAGGCAAGAGTTTGCTTCAAAAAAATTTCACCATGGAGCACATGCACACCATCACAAATGACCAATATTGGCATCAACGTACCACCTTCACCATCACAAGCATGTCAAAGAGTTGGTCTCATTAAAATAGACTGAGTTTTAGTGATGTCTCATATGGATTGCTCAAGCCATTTTCTCTCACATGGGTACGTGTGCATTGTAATGTAACGTCTTGTCAAGTGGAAGTTCAAGTGTCGATAGTTGGATGTAACAATCATAGAGTTGATGAACATTCATGAGGGTAGATGAATTGTCACAAAGGGGAATTTCAAACGTAACCCTACCCTTTTCTATAAATAGAACCTCATAACTCATTGTAAAGGATTTTGGTCAGCCAAGCTTCTGATAGGACTATCTTAGAGAGAGCTTGGATAGTATTGTAATGAGCCTTGGCTTCTTGATTGTGAAGAGCTAGTACATATTTTTGGAGGATCAGGTGGTTGTGGCTGTAATGTTCTGCTATTGGGACTACTGGTTGGACATGGATGTATTGTATGACAGGAACTTACACTTCTTAATATAATAAGAGCCAACACGTTTCATGCATATGTTGAATTTTATTTCAGTTATCTATTTAATCTAAATGATATATGTATTTGTTTTCTTACACATGCCTGTATACATGTTTTTGTGTATGTATGTATGAATCTTTCTAAAATGTGTTGTTGGTTTAACCATCACTTTAGATTACTAGCTAACTTTCCTTCCATGTTGTGATGTATCTTTGCTTGTGTGTTCCCTTCTTAACTCCATGCTATCACAAGTTTCCAAGAGGCGCACTCGTCTCAAACCCCATGTGTTAGATCATTTCATGCACCTTCCTTGGCTTGATGCATATGTCACACCCTTTCTACCAAAAAAGACATCTTACTTGCCTCTATTTGAAATCGTAGTCAAGGCATTACTATACAACCCAATGCTAGGACTCCTACGCCAAACAATCTAAGCTCTAATTGGGACATCTTATCAGGGAGATCCCCTTACATGGTGGTGTGTCCAACATTGTCAACATTTTGGCACTAGAAGGAGGGCCAGATGACAAGCTCAGTCCTCACATCTATTTTGAATCTATACATATCTATCATGACTAACTACCGAGTTCCTCTTCTAGAGTGCATGTCTTATGGAAATGACTTCATTATCTTGGAAGAGCTCTCGGATAACTTGTCACATAAAACATATCATGGTTGAGGCCATGTAACATTGGTTAGGCACACGGTCGACATTGTAGGCTCATGCAAAATACATGGAATATTTGAACAGTACATAAACTGCGCACTATTCATCTGCACACTTCGAGGGAACCCCATAACTAGTGTGCCACACTGAATGAATAATCTATTCATTCTCTTCCTCATCTAGTCATAGATATAGACCATCCATTCAATCACTCTAACAATAGGTAACTCGATCAAGAAATTATGAAATTATGAAAAGAAACTAATGAATCTATTGATCAGTTTTACACGCGCTTTTGTAATCTTCCATATCGATTTCCCAAAGATGAAATTTATTGGGAATTTCTTTATGGAATATTTGAGTATCTTCTTCGCATATCTGAACACCACTCAGCACACTTCGATGATGGAGCTACACAATCATAGGCAGGCAAATTTGCTATCACAAGTGACTGTCTACCTTCACTGCCTCAAACAGCGCCACCACTGCAAAGTGATGTGGGAGATCATGCACACACATATGTTGAACTGTAACATCCTCCCACCACACCTCCTCTTCATATCTACACAGATTTGGCTTGCAAGCCTATTGGTTGTCACTTGGATTCATTCCCTCAACCTCCATCCCCACGTTCTCTTGATCCTTTGGATTGTATTGTCTTGTGTTTTCCCATTCTGGACTCCTCGGCTGTTGTGAACGAAGATCAATTTGTCGACGGATTTGCTGTTATGCAACCAACCTGCACCATCATTCATGCTGAGTGTGTGTGTGTCAATATAAAGAAGAACCAACAGTGAAGGATGACTCCCTTCCAAATATGCCTCATCCACTTTATCCTGAAATCCCTTGTGATTTTGACACTGCTGATATCCCCTATGAAAACTCGTTTCTGTATATTTCTACTTCCGATCATTCACAGGACATGTTGGATGTCAGTTTGTGATCATAGTGTGGAGAGGACACATATTTCTATGAAAATCCATCCAATCTATCATTTTTCATTTCTGAAAACAAAGAGGGTGAACATGTTTGCTTCTCATCTAACCCTCTTCCTGATTCATTAAATCATGAGCATGTTGGAAACATCTTTATTTTTCTTGTCTTCATTGTCATGATCTCCCTACTTCATCATCTAATCACAATGTTGATTCAATCGTTGTTAATTTGTTTAAGACACTAGTCTATGATGGTCTATCTATCAACAAAATCGAAACCCCACAGACTATTGAGGCACTTCAGCCTGACCTCATGGTTATGTGAGGCCCTCACTTTCCTGAGGTTGGTTTCACTTCTGGTTAGGAAATTGTTAAAGCGAGACTCCTCATCACTCTCTTCTTTGCATTGAAGATCAATCGAACACCCAGATTTTGCTTCCTCCACTCAAACTACACAATCCCATTGCTCATGCATTGGAGGAGTCTTACATAGCAAGCACACATGCACAACATAAGTGGTCTACCTTTCTGACGTTTTATTTCATGTCACAGTCAAGAGAATGCATACACTCGACATTTGCACGTAGTGTAGCATAACACCATGGAAGTTCCACAGAGTGCATGTCATGCGCTTTCACTCATATTTGTTCTGTAGTCGCTTGTAAGCTCAGAGTTTGTCCATCTTCATCATTATATCTTTCATTCTTGTTAGTTTTAACAACTTCAATGTTTGCAAACCATGCCTTCACCAACATCGGTCAACCAATGTGCTGGTGGCTACATTGGAGGTATCATTTAGTTTGAAATGACCCATGCATTGTTAGCTTAGGAGTAGGAGTAGTGTTTTCTTTTGAGCCATTTGCTAGCATGCATGTTTGCTTATTTCTTTGTGTGTTTGTTTTCATGCTTGATTGTTTTCTTACTCTCTTTGCTTTCACAATTTATTCTGCTTCTCGCTTTTCTTTCTTGTTTCTTTGCTTGGCATTGTCCGTAGGATAGTTTCGCATGGACCATGTGTGGCTCTTGAAAGAAGCTAGGTAAAGTACAATAGGACTTGTACAACTATCAACATTTGGTTATTTTTTGTCCACTCTCTTATTTAAGAACTTGTTGTTTTCATTCCATGATACATCAATTGAAAATACGTACTATTTGAAGTGAACCTTGGTGAAAACACAAAGCTTGCATTCTAACTAGTATCACCTACTCTAGTCAATTGTTTTTGGGTTAATCGTTGTCAACTGAGTTGAGTAGAGTAAGGTGAGGGGGAAAACCTTAACAAGCACATAAGAGGTCTACATAAACTAATTCTCTAAAAGAAAAACATCTTCTACTCTAAGTAAGTTGGGATCCCTCTTTCGCCTCTGAAATGAATGTGCTATGCACAGTTATGAAGATGAAAAATGAAAAAATGAAAAAGTGAAAAAACTTTGAAAAAATGAAAAATGAATAAGGAAAAAGAAGAGAAAGGCTTCCTACACAAAGAGGTGATGCAAATAACTCCACTGGGGTGTTGACCAGGTTCGTTGGTAGTGGAGCCATGCTTGTGTTCTTCCCTGACTTTGTCGGGGTATTGTCGAGGGCTACTAGCAGTGGAGCAACACCAGAGATGAAACTAAGACTCTAAAGACTATACTTTTTGTGCATCATATACTCCTCAACCCCAATTGAAACAACTGTGTTGTCCTAGCTTGGAATTTGTGTCAACTGACCAAGGGATTAGAAGAAGCTACATATTACAATCAAGCAATGTGGAAACCAAGATGAACTGAGAACTGAACAATATTTCCGGAGGTGTTAGACTTGATTTTCACAAACAAGGTCCATTCAAAAAAATGGAGTTTAACAAGTGTGTCGCCAAGTGTTGTAGTGGCTACAACCACACTCCAAAATTTTTCCTTAGCTTCGTTTTGGAGCCTCCCTACCAACCTTTCACAACTGCATATATTGTCCTATCAACTACACAAGATTCAGTGATTTTCTTCCAGAATGACAACCTGTCCATCAAAGCTTGTTGCATCCCCCTCACAGGTTGTTTCACCAAACTTACTCCAGTTGCAGGTTGAGAAGTTCCCTAAAAAAATTGCACAATTCTGCAGGGCAGCCAACCTTCCCTCTAGAAATTGCTTAATTTTGTCTGGTAGCCTGCTGGGCTCTAGAATTGTGCAAATTTGCCTGTCATTGTTCACTCGGAAAATGGCGTAATTCTTCCTAGCAGGGTTTCTCAGCCCAAAAATTGTGCAATTCTCAGCAGTAGTCAGTTGCTCTGCCCAGAAATTGTGCAATACCTCTAGGAAGCCAGGCCAACTCCCTCCCAGAAATGCACATTTTTTTCCTCCCAGCTGAGCAAACTATTGCATGTTTAGTTGAGTTGATCGGCTCCCTCCGAGATCGAGTAAAACTGATTTTCATACATGGGTTGCTCGACCCAAGGTAGCATGCAAAGGAATCCTTTGTTTTAGGGATCTATTTTTAGCAGTTGGAGGTTATATGCAAGGATCGTTTTGTTGGCACTATGATACAGGTGTTGTCCTTGATGGCAACTCACATAGATGATAGTTAACAATATAACAAGGTAACAACAAAGGATTACAGATCAGACTCCAAAGATTGAAGAAAGAGAGGTTATGCTGGTTCACTTTGTAAAAGTAGTGTATACACACTAGAACACAGAACAAAAAGACCGTATACACGCACTTTCACATAAGGAAAAGTGTGTATGGGATGGAAAATCAAGTTTTTGATCCAAGGGATTAGGTCCATGGTATTGAACCTAGGTATTTGGTCCAAGGTATTCATCCTAAGTGGTTTTGATCAAAGGTATTGGTATAAGTGTTTTTGGTCCAAGGTATTGATAAAGGGCCTAAAGCTATATAAGAGAAGATCATAAGGCCAAGGTATGAAAGTAATAACATTCTAAGGAATACTTCTATCTCAAGTATATTTTATGTTGCAGGGTTATGTTTGGGACCAGATCTAAAATATCTATATGCACCTTGAGTTCAATGTTGGATCAAGATCATGAGACATGAAATGAATTATTCTTGAATGATCTAATATTGGTTGAGATTAGATCTAATGTTTTGCACCTATTTTATTCGTTATCTATCAAGATTTGTGTTTGTCCAAAGTCTGGAATCGCTGCAAAGTGTCTAGCCAATTTAACGTCTTAAATTGCTCTACATAAATTATCAATCCAGGTATCGTAAACTGATGAAGTGTGGTGCACTATATGTGCTTAGTTAACCTTTCTCTTACTTCGTTGTTTTATAGTTTATGTTGTTTTTGGGGTTTTGT
>APFE031716551.1:0-14587 GCA_000404065.3 Pinus taeda
AATTGAAAAGTACTTATCTTGAATGAGAGGTGATCATCTCCCTCTTTAACCAACCTTCAAGAGCCAACACTATCTATTGTCCATATGAAAATATTTCCTTCATTATTTCAACCAACATTATAAGCAAGTAGGACTAATAAAGACTATTCCAGCTAACGATTCATCAATTCTGACACAAGTGCTTGAGCATCTTCACATTGACCTTGCTAAGGTTTCTAGGTTTCATATCTCAAATATTTTCCATAAACCAAGGTTTCTCTCAAACCCTTATAATATCCATAAAACTCTAATACACAAATTGCCTAGGGTTTCCTTCAAACCCTAGAATTATTTTAGGTCTCCTCCATCCTCTCTTTCTTCCATCAATGGTGCCATCATAGGGGTGATCTCCATGAGTTTTCTTCAACCCATCTATGATCCCATGTTAATTTTTCTTAGGGATATATTGTTCTTTGCTTTGATAATTGCATTTCTTCATTAACACATTAAGTTCACCCCATAACGTCATAACATTATTCATATTTAAATCATTATTCAGTAGCATATGCAACTATATAGAAAAAATAATATCATCATCATCAATGCAGCAGAACATAAAGGAACAAATAGAAGAAAATAATTCACACATAGAGACACCAAGATTGGTCAGAGACTAGGGAAAAATCCACTATGGGGAAAACCCTTTCAAATTATTATTCTTGTTAGATTTCCATTGAACGATTCAACAAAAGAGTATAATGATCCATATCTTCATCCATACAACTATCCAACAAAAACAACTACAGAATATCCATGAAATGAACCCAACAATACTTATACTGAAAATTATGATTCTTAAGCCTGTAATGAACTGTTCTTGTCTGTCATCAACTACTGAACACTGCGATCACTAAGGGAAATATTTGGACAACTAAAATTTCATCATTTAGGTCCCGTTCGCACGGAGGAGGAGTCATGTGTGTGATTGGGAAGCTTCTAGTTTCTCTCTATAGCCTACAAGCGAGCGACTGCAATCTGCAACTAAGATTTTGAAACCCTAGATGCTGGTTGCACGGAGAACAAGTTGTGCGTGTGAATGGGATGCTTCGGTTGCATGAATGAGCTTGGTAGCGAGTGAATGCAGTTTTCAACTGAGATTTTGAAACCCTAGATATTGGTCGCACAAAGGACAAGTTGTTCGTGTGACTAGGACGCTTCGGTCGCACAGATGAGCCTGGTAGCGAGTGATTGTAGTCAATATATCTCTATCATGTGCCTGTGATTGAGGCCCAAAACCCTAAATCATAAATGTGAGCTTCAGGCTCTGCAATTTCATCTTCGAGCAAACCTGTTCCTCCGCGGACGAGCTTGAGACTTGTGCGAGCCAAAAACCAAGATAGAAGAGTGTGTCATGATTGTTGGGTGTGTGTTATATTCTTTCCATGACTAGTTGCACGCACGGGGGGAGAAAGCCTCCCCTGTTCGTTGTGTCGGGCGCAACAAGGGGTTTTAGGGGGAAATAGCCCTCTTACACGAAGTTAGGGCAATGCCCCAGGAAAAATTTCTAATTAGCTGTACTTGTCCACCTATTAAACCAAAAGCTCGTCTTCACAGTTTGATTCTACTTGACTAACCCCAAAAGGATAGTACAATGTTGCCACTTAAAACAACTTATAAACTTATTAAATTGCTCAGAAATAAAAACACTTACATAATAATATTTCAATTTTATTTTAATAGTTTTTGTTGGTTAATCTATTTAAATCCTATATATAAAGAGTTTAGATAAATATAAATCGCCTCATCAATTGAATACAAGTTGGAGCATCACATTTTTGTTGTTTTCTACTTTTAAATAATAATTAAATTCTTTTAGCCACCATTCTTCTTGGTAAAGAAAAATGTTTATTCAAACCATTTTTCAATTGTTTTGTTGTATTGTAACATGTATTATTTATTTTCGAGTCTTTTTATTTTCCAATATAAAGAATTCATAATCCGTATCAAAAGGATAAATCTATCTTACCATGTCCTGGTTCGAAGAAAATGCTTAAACACTTGGCTGATTTTGATATCTTTTACCATATATCCGTTAACTTTACATGTTAAAGGATACCAATAGTGTTTTAAATATAAGTTTTTTTAAGTAAGCGTTATAAAAACATATTATAACAACGATAACGATTAACAAGGTTGTATAGTTAGTGTTAATGTGGGTTAGTTTGATTTAGTTATTAATTTACTTTGTATTTTTATGATGAGTTTTGATTAATTATTAATTTACTTTGTAGTGTTATGAGGAGTTCTGGCCTAATATTTTTAGTTAAAAAAAAAAATCTTTTAGTCGTATGTATGAAGAGTATTGTCCATTTTTTATGTGGACCAAAAGCATTGTAATGAATCTTACATGAATTGGGAAGAAGGTTTATATCAAAATTTTGAAAGTTGAAGTAGGGTATTAGTTGATTTTTTTTGTGGGAAAACTTAATATAATTTAGTTGTCAAATCAGTGGTGAAGACAACTATCATTGGTTGTTAAATGTGAATGCAAGTTGACTTATCATCCTTATTCAAGTCAAGGAAAACCACCCCACTGGAATAACTGTGAATGCAGGTTGACTTATCACCCTTATTCAAGGAAAACTACCCCACCTAGAATAACTAGGTAATGGTTTGTAAGGGGGTAAATTTTCATTCTTGCTAGATGTCTATGAGTCTTGAGTTGTTAACTTGTTTCCTTACGTCCAAATAAAACGAGCTCTTAACCAAACAAAACATTCTTAAAGCATTGGCATGTTTATACAACCTTCACCATTTTTTTCACATACATATTTTAAAAAAATTAATGTTTTGCACATTTTGAAATTTTTAATTATTAATCATTGAAAGCTATGAAAAATAACAATATGGTTATTATATATTATTTAATTTTAGAAAGAAAGAAAGAAAAAAAACCATTTTTTTCATCTTTAGAAATGGACATTTTCTCATCTAAAATAATAAAACTTATCATGATGAAATAGTCAATTATTTTATTAGAAAATCAATATTAACTACAATTTCAAAATACAAGTTAATTTATTATTATTAAAATAACACATTTATTATTGTGTCCTAAAGATGAACCACACTCGCTGGTTTGAAACGCGTAGACCCAAATTTTCAATGTGACTTCTTCTAGAAAAACTCTTTATACATTTATTATTATTATTATTTGAAATATATATAATTTAAAATAATACATATAGTTTATAAAAAAACATAACATATTTTTTAAGTGGAACATAAATCTATTTTTTTAGGTAAAAATTATTAGATTATTAATTTAATAATAAAATAAAAAATTAAAAAAAAAAATAAATACAAACAATTATAAAACAATTACAATTTGTATGGTATTTGATAATTTCCTTTCCAGCATTATTAAAATGTAAAATCCTTTAGCATTAAAGTTATTTAAAGTTATTTGGGACAATTTCTTTCCTATCTCCCAATGAAAAGATAGAAACCCAACCTCTCCAAATGAAGCAACCTCCTTACCCATCATAATCTTACTTATGCACCACTTGACTACTCATCAAGTAGAGTGAAAATAGTAAGCTAACTTACATATCTCAAACTACCCTATCTCATAAAAACATGCAATTAATTGAAATTGTTTTCCTAAAATACGTGAAGTAATGAAATCTCTAATCTCAATTTACAAAGTGCACTAAAAACATTTCACCATGTAAAAAAACAAGATTTACTTATACAAGACATTGAATATAATATTTATGAGAAAATTAATATTATAGAGCCATTTAAAAATACCAATATTCTTCTTTCCAGAAATTTGAGCAAATCATTTATTTATATATTAACTATAAAGATAATTATGACATTAATGTAGGCTTCAAATGAAATTGTTATTAAATTTATATTATTAATTTATATTATTTAATGTGTGTCACGACCACATTCTAACTTATATCATAAATAAAAAAATTGTTGTTACCTAACCCCTACAAGTCACTTTCCCACCTTGACCACAAGGGATTCGGCACCATGGTATAACATTATAATTCACGCGCAAAACTTATTTCACTTTGTATTAACAGGTTATGACTTACCAACATATTGGTTTTCACGCGTGTATAGTTACGTTACACCTTACCCGCTCCAACACTTATGCAACAACCTTAATGTATTGAATACTTGTTCATTTAACACGACACCAGGTGGTAAGCGGATGTTAATCCAGCTCATCCATCCTGTGGCCAGGTGGAAAGAAGCCATGTGAACGTTCAGAGGGTTGTACATCTATAGTTTTCGCGCCAGCCTTCCCGCTCATACGAACGATGGTGATCATTCCATCTAATCGTAGGGCTTAGATTGGTTCGAGGGTTTGGCCGGCACCATATAAGCCACCGGGTTCTTCGGCCTCAGTTCATTTGCATCCAGAGCGAACCTCAGCTCAGCAGAACTTCCTCCGCACCGCACCAGTTCTGCCACTCTCTCTCGGGTATGATCCTCTCTGTCCATAGCAATAATATACAGGTTTACAGTCCTGCACTTTGACAATTTATTATGTAGCTCATTGAACCTTTGCTTTCCTCTATTCCAGTTAACGATGGTGTATTTTCTGTGCAGGAGGGTTTGGACTTTACAGCTTCTACTGCCTGCAAGGAGAGTGTGCTGGTCCACGGTCATTCCGGGTGAGTCATCATTCTTGTAAGCGTTGTCATGTAGAGGGTATCTGTTGTTAAATGGGATGGAGGTTTCCACAGGCCGAAACGAGACTTATGTCTTGTTATTCATGTGTTCTCAGGTCTGGATATTATTTGTTCAAGCCCTGGTTGCGATTTACAGGCGGCCCCTCCCCATGCCGGACCTGTATCTCGTGAAACCCTGAGGTTTAGCTATGTTTGTTTACGGCTACAAGCCATTTGTAAATCTGTGTAAATGGGTACTTGGAACTGAGTTCAAATCTCTTCTTCGAATTGATACAGTTAATTCAGAGTTCATATATTCAAGTATTTTGCATGTTTAATAAAACCCTTATGTTACTGTTTCTGTTACGCCTTTCTGTTGGGCTATAGTCCCTTATCGGACTCCTGAAGCAAATATTGTGAATAGTTTACCTGTGTATTGAACATCTTACGCTCGGCTACGGCCTCTTAATGGATTAACGTTTGATTTTGTTATTACACTGCCGGCTATATCTATGCAGCTTTTGTTTATTTGATGTTCAATTTAATGTTCTCATTCATACGCTAGTGATATTCCACGGGGTTTACACAACTGTCTGTTACTACAGTTTAATATGGTCATGCGTATGAAGTTAATGCCCTATGGGCTTACCACAATAAAGGATTTGTTCTGTTTCGAACTTGGTATGATTGTCGATTCTTTAGTTTGAGGTTATTCTATACGGCAAGACGCTCCAGTCTTTTATAAGTAGCTATATTTAATATGCATCAGTAGTCGAGCTATTATATGGTTCAGGTTTAGTATTCAAGTTCATTACCATATTTCATGTCCTCTTTAATGCGGCTGTAGGGTTAAGGCTTGCATTCGAATTAATGAATGCAAGTCGAACCCTTTTCGCCACACACAGGGTTTTATACTTGTGACCCGTGATGTCTAAGCCTGGTAAAGGCATATTGTTTAATTTCCACAGTTTCTATATCGTGTTAAACTCATATCAATGTCCTGCATGTAACGTTAATACTCATCTTGTACAGCTATGTGATATTTTCTATGGTTAAACGTTCCGCTGGGTTTTAGCTGCGAGCATAACCCTCAAGGCCGTTCCGAATACTTTTACTTTCACAATGTTATTGTTTATTAAAGGCCCTCGGCCCTTCACTATGGTTTCCATGAAGTATCTTTGTGACTCATACAGTAATGACACCCGTCTGAGCACCGTTTCATGACTGTTTCTTTTTATTATTTAAGAACTGTAACTTTCTGAGACAGGTTATTTGACCACGTTCGTAGCCAATGGTTCCATTCATGCATTCATACATTTCTATTCATTAATGTTCTCTGCAGTCTCTTAACCGCTTCAGGGTTTAGTCTTAATCTGGCATTTTCTTTAAACACTCTAGTTTCTACAGCGATGAATTTAATCACGAAAACTAGTTCTGCAGGATAGACTATAGGCATTAACCATATATAACAGCTACAACTATCATTGTTTAATGTCTAAAAAGGATTACTAGATAACTGTAGCATCTAATAACCAGATAAAGAAACATAAATACCTGAACCTGTCTATATGCTATCTTCACCTGTTACTCAAGTCAGAGCTCTTTAGGAATGCATACCTGGCAATCTGCTACCGTCGTGCCTTCTTCAGGGATTCACCTGCAATGATTTTGCTCTTATCCTCCCAACCTTGAGATCCACTTCACACTGGATTCTCCCCCCGAGCAGTCTTGCAGGCCTACAACCCTCAACAAGACACATGCACTCCTGTGCTGGGTTATATAGTCTCTACAAGACTTAACCTCTTTCTCTGTCTGCTCTCCCCTGGAATTCTTCTCTCTGCCTGTTCCTCAACAGCCCAGAGGTTTTCCTCCCAAGGCTTTTCCCTTTGGGTGAGAAGCAGTTACTTTCAGTTTTATAACTGATTTTATTTTCTTTTAATAGAAAATCCTCCTCCAGGAGGCTGCCAGCATTTCATGAATATACACATGTAAAAATAATCTGATATATTCATTTTCATAATTAACAATGTCATTTAGTAATATCAAGTCTTTCACTCATACAATTTTTACCATAGTAACTATTCAAATTACAAGTTACCCTGGGTCATCACATCTTCCCCCCTGGGATTGGACATCGTCCCGATGTCTATTCCCATTAAATAAGTTTGGGTAAACTTTCCTAATGAGTTCTTCGTCTTCCCATGTAGCCTCCTCAGGCCCATAGTGCTGCCACAACACTTTAACTTGGGTAATAATCCGTTTCTGCAACCGCACTTCTCTCCGGTCGAGAAAGCTTTGTGGTTCGACCAGAACCTCGCCTTCTGGTTCGACCTGCAGGCAATCAATACTTTTAATCAATTTCCTATTGCATGTATCTGCATAATAAAGACAACCGGATTAATTCTTACCTGCACATCTTGCCATCGAATGACATGTTTAGGATCATAGACATAATTTTTTAGCACAGAAACGTGAAACACATTATGAATCCTAATGTGACTTGGCAAGGCAAGTTGGTAGGCCACTGGCCCTACTCTAGCCAAGATCTGAAAAGGTCCAAAGTATCGAGGAGCCAGCTTGGCGCACCCACTCCACTGCAGTGTGCTCCTTCTGGTTTGAATCCTCACAAACACATGGTCGCCAACTTTGTATTCCGTGAATCTTCTTTTCCTATCCGCAAAGCTTTTCTGTCTGTCTTGTGCAGCTTTTAGGTTTGCACGCACCTTTCTCACCATGTCTTCCATGTCTTTAAGCATTTCCGGACCCAAATTCAGCTTGTCTTCCGGTCCACCCCAACTTGAGGGTGTGCGACACTTTCATCCATACAGGACCTCAAAGGGACTTAGCTGGGTTGAAGTGTGATACCCATTGTTATATGCAAATTCGACCAGATGTAAATACTCTTCCCATTGACTCGGTTTTAACATCACATATGCCCGCAACATGTCTTCCAACACCTGATTAACTCGCTCAGTTTGACCATCGGTTTGTGGTTGATAGGCTGTGCTAAAGTTCAACTGAGTCCCCAACTCAGCAAACAATGTTCTCCAAAAAGTGGAAGTAAATTTCACATCACGGTCTAATATAATTACCTTTGGCAACCATTGCAATCGGAATATATTTTGCATAAAGAGGTGAGCAATTTGCACCGCCTTGTAAGTGGACTGCACCGGTATAAAGTGCGCTGCTTTACTCAACTTATCAACCACCACCATAATAGAGTCGTTGCCCTTTTTTGTTCGGGGCAACCCAGTTATGAAATCCATGGAAATGGTTTCCCATTTCCATTTCGGAATGGTCAAAGGCTGCAACAGTCCTGCTGGATGCTGATGTTCTGCCTTAATCTGTTGGCATTCCAAACACCGCGCCAAGTACTCAACCACCTGTTTCTTCATTCCCGGCCAATAATACTCTTTCTTGAGTGCCGTGACCATCTTTTGGTATCCCGGATGGCCAGTGTAGTGGCTGATATGGAACTCATCTAAAATCAGCCTCCTAAGGTCATTTGAATCAGGTACATACAATTTCTTATTAAAACACAGCATTCTAGCACTATCTAGTGTGTATCCTTGCTGTAATCTTTCATCAACAGATTGTTGTACCTGCTGTTTTAAGTGCTGATATTTAGAATCGCAATTTGCTGCTGCTTTTATTTGTTCAACCAGCGAATACCGCCACTTACTAACTGAAAGTTCACATAAACAATGAACTTTTCGACTTAATGCATCTGCCACTCGGTTTTCTCTGCCCTTTAAGTGTTTTATCTCAAAATCAAATCCACTTAGGAAATCTGCCCAATGGCCTTGTCTCGCGTTCAGGGTAGGTTGGCTAAAATAATGCGTCAAACTGTGATGATCTATTAACAACAGAAATTTCCTCCCTAAGAGGTAATGTCGCCACATTTTCAGCGCATGAATGACAGCAGCTAACTCTAAATCGTAAGCAGAGTATCTTTGTTCATGCTCTTTTAGTTTCCTGGATTCATATGCTATTACTTTTCCTTCCTGCATTAATACTCCTCCCACGCCCTCCTTACTTGCATCGGTGCACACCACATAATCCTTATTAGGATCAGCTATGCTTAGGATGGGTGCCGTGGTGAGTAAGTGCTTCAAGCGGTCAAAGCTTTGCTGACATTCTGGTGTCCATCTAAATACCTTCCCTTTCTTCTGCAATGAAGTGATAGGATAGGCTATCCTAGAGAAACCTTCCACAAACCTCTGGTAATAGCCAGCTAATCCCATAAAGGATCTGATATCAGCAACATCTTTGGGTATGGGCCATTCCATAATGGTTTTTATCTTTTCAGGGTCTACTGCAATTCCCTCTTTAGTAATCACGTGGCCCAAATACTGAATTTCTTCCTTGAAGAAATCGTATTTGCTGAACTTAGCATATAGTTGATGTTCTCGAAGTGTCTGTAACACCAACCTAAGGTGCTCTTCGTGTTCCTGCTGGGAACGAGAGTATATCAGAATATCGTCGATAAATATCAGCACAAATTTGTCCAAAAACCGATGAAACACGCTGTTCATCATACACATGAAGGTGGCAGGTGCATTGGTCAAACCAAAAGGTAGCACTACAAATTCGTAGTGTCCATAGCGTGTCCTGAAAGCGGTTTTGGCAATGTCCTCATCTTTAATCCTGATCTGATGATAACCAGATCGCAAATCGATCTTGGAGAATACTTTGGCCCCTTTCACTTAATCAAAGAGTTCATCTATCCTGGGTAAAGGATACTTGCTTTTGACCGTGAGCTTATTCAGCTGTCTATAATCTATACACATACGAAGGGTCCCATCTTTCTTTTTCACAAATAATACTGGAGCTCCCCAGGGTGATACGCTGGGACGGATGTACTGCTTATCCAACAGCTCTTGTAGCTGCATTTTCAACTCTGTTAGCTCTGGTACGCTCGTTCGGTATGGGGCCCGTGATATGGGTGCTGCTCCCAGTATTAGTTCTATAGTGAAATCTATGTCCCTCTTTGGAGGCAGCCCCGGTACCTCTTCAGGAAAGACATCTGTAAATTCCTGTACCACCGGGATATTGTCTAATGCGGACATCTTATCTTTCTGGTTTGTATAACCAACTTGTATGGCATAGATTTGGCACTTCTTTCTAATGCACTTAGCTAATTGAGTAGCGGTGATAGGTCGAATCTGGACAGGATGTTTAATCCCCTACAATTCCTGTTGTTGCCCCAAATCATCCTTGTAATAAATGGTTTTGGTTTTGCAATTCACTAATGACCAGTGCTTTTCCAGCCAATCCATACCAATAAGGATGTCATAAGAACCTAATGGGAGTACATTCAGGTCTGCTGTTACTGGCTGTCCAGCTATGCTGAAAGAACAATTATTAACTTTAGCTAAAACCCGTCTCTTGGCTCCCGTAGCTAACTGTACCAACCATGGATTTTTGAACCTTTCTGGTGATAGCTTACAATGTTCCACTACTTTTGGACTAACATAACTTAAAGTAGCTCCAGGATCAATAAGTACAACTATAGAGAGGTTTGAGATCTTACCTTCAAACTCCACCATGCTTGGTTGGTATTCCGCTTGCCGGTCCTCCAAGGCTGCGTTAATTCTTGGTATGCTGCATGCCACATCCCCAACAGTTGATGCTTCATGGATCTGAGATATTTGATCAACCCCTTTACGCTGTGGACAATTCTTAATGTAGTGTGGTCCTCCACACCCCCAACACTGGACTGGAGGTCTGGTTCCCTCAATCTCTGATCGGGCAGGGGGTTCGCTGATTCTGCTTTCGCTTGGCTTAGCCCGGAAGGTGCCTTTGGTTATGTTTCTGCTGATCTGACCCTTCCCAGCCCCCTTACTGCCATTTCCATGACTGCATTTGTTGTTTCCAGCAACTCTGTTGCCTTTTCTTTCATTCCATCTTTTGTTTGGAATGTCCCCTTTTTGTTTGTTCTGCTGGTAACAAATTCTTGCCTTACGAATTGCCTCATCCATGGTTCGGGGATTGTCGAACTCAATACGTTCCCTTATATAGGCCGGTAGGCTGCTCACGAATCTCTGCACCTTAGCCTTCTCCTCCTTGATATAGGGCACATAGCGAAGCAGGGAAGTGAAGCGGTTTATGAATTCGTCCATGGACTGCTGTCCCAGGTGTAAGTCATGGAATTCTCGTGCTTTCTCATCATAGAAACGCTCGGTTAAATATCTCTCCTTAAAGTATTTCTGAAATTTTTCCCGGGTTATGCTTTGCTCACTTACTCCCTTCACAATTTTAATTTCTTCCCACCATAAGGTGGCTTTGCCCTGTAGCTGGAAAATGGCCAGCCACGCCTTCAGATTCTGGTCATACTCGTACAGCTGGAAATACTTATTAATATTAATTAACCACGCCTCCATTGCTTCTTCCTACTCTCCATCGAAAAGTGGAGGTTTGATTTTTCGGAATTCTCCCTGTAATTCCATTTTCTGCCTCTTTGAGGTTTGCTGCTCTTGCACGTTATCGGAATGGTCTTCCTGTTCTTCTGAAATCTCAGGTGCGTAATTCCGTTCTTCAGTTCCCCTTTGCTGTTCCGCACTGGGGTTGGCTAAGGGTGGATTTTGTTTGTCTGACAAACTTTTCAATATTCTTTCTTGTTCCATTGTCAATCGCGCATTGTCCTCACGCAGACGCACCATCTCACTTTTCAGCTCTTGGACAGTTTGCAGTATCACCAGATTGGTACTGCGTGTCTCAGCACCAAGCTGTACCCACAGCTCAGCATTCTCTTGAGGGATGCTGCCAGTTCCCTGCATTTCCTCCATCTTGCTTATTGACTGTTAGCAGATGGCTGTTTCTGTATGGATCTCCTAATTGGTACACAAGAAAATCAATTAGCTGCATATCGTTCCCTCATTTATACATTATAAGGTAAACTTTACTGTTCCAGAGGCCACAATTTTGAAACCTCTGCTCTGATACCACATTGTCACGACCACATTCTAACTTACCATAAATAAAAAAATTTGTTGTTACCTAACCCCTACAAGTCACTTTCCCACCTTGACCACAAGGGATTCAGCACCATGGTATAACATTATAATTCATGCGCAAAACTTATTTCACTTTGTATTAACAGGTTATGACTTACCAACATATTGGTTTTCACGCGTGTATAGTTACGTTACACATTACCCGCTCCAGCACTTATGCAACAACCTTAATGTATTGAATACTTGTTCATTTAACACGGCACCAGGTGGTAAGCGGATGTTAATCCAGCTCATCCATCCTATGGCCAGGTGGAAAGAAGCCATGTGAACGTTCAGAGGGTTGTACATCTATGGTTTTCGCGCCAGCCTTCCCGCTCATACGAACGATGGTGATCATTCCATCTAATCGTAGGGCTCAGATTGGTTCGAGGGTTTGGCCGGCATCATATAAGCCACCGGGTTCTTCGGCCTCAGTTCATTTGCGTCCAGAGCGAACCTCAGCTCAGCAGAACTTCCTCCGCACCGCACCAGTTCTGCCACTCTCTCTCGGGTATGATCCTCTCTATCCATAGCAATAATATACAGGTTTACAGTCCTGCACTTTGACAATTTATTAAGTAGCTCATTGAACCTTTGCTTTCCTCTATTCCAGTTAACAATGGTGTATTTTCGGTGCAGGAGGGTTTGGCTTTACAGCTTCTACTGCCTGCAAGGAGAGTGTGCTGGTCCACGGTCATTCCGGGTGAGTCATCATTCTTGTAAGCGTTGTCATGTAGAGGGTATCTGTTGTTAAATGGGATGGAGGTTTCCACAGGCCGAAACGAGACTTATGTCTTGTTATTCATGTGTTCTCAGGTCTGGATATTATTTGTTCAAGCCCTGGTTGCGATTTACAGGCGGCCCCTCCCCATGCCGGACCTGTATCTCGTGAAACCCTGAGGTTTAGCTATGTTTGTTTACGGCTACAAGCCATTTGTAAATTTGTGTAAATGGGTACTTGGAACTGAGTTCAAATCTATGCTTCGAATTGATACAGTTAATTCAGAGTTCATATATTCAAGTATTTTGCATGTTTAATAGAACCCTTATGTTACTGTTTCTGTTACGCCTTTCTATTGGGCTATAGTCCCTTATCGGACTCCTGAAGCAAATATTGTGAATAGTTTACCTGTGTATTGAACATCTTATGCTCGGCTACAACCTCTTAATGGATTAACGTTTGATTTTGTTATTACACTGCTGGCTATATCTATGCAGCTTCTGTTTATTTGATGTTCAATTTAATGTTCTCATTCATACGCTAGTGATATTCCACGGGGTTTACACAACTGTCTGTTACTACAGTTTAATATGGTCATGCGTATGAAGTTAATGCCCTATGGGCTTACCACAATAAAGGATTTGTTCTGTTTCGAACTTGGTATGATTGTCGATTCTTTAGTTTGAGGTTATTCTATACGGCAAGACGCTCCAGTCTTTTATAAGTAGCTATATTTAATATGCATCAGTAGTCGAGCTATTATATGGTTCAGGTTTAGTATTCAAGTTCATTACCATATTTCATGTCCTCTTTAATGCGGCTGTAGGGTTAAGGCTTGCATTCGAATTAATGAATGCAAGTCGAACCCTTTTCGCCACACACAGGGTTTTATACTTGTGACCCGTGATGTCTAAGCCTAGTAAAGGCATATTGTTTAATTTCCACAGTTTCTATATCGTGTTAAACTCATATCAATGTCCTGCATGTACGTTAATACTCATCTTGTACAGCTATGTGATATTTTCTATGGTTAAACGTTCCGCTGGGTTTTAGCTGCGAGCATAACCCTCACGGCCGTTCCGAATACTTTTACTTTCACAATGTTATTGTTTATTAAAGGCCCTCGGCCCTTCACTATGGTTTCCATGAAGTATCTTTGTGTCTCATACAGTAATGACACCCTTCTGAGCACCGTTTTGTGACTGTTTCTTTTTATTATTTAAGAACTGTAACTTTCTGAGACGGGTTATTTGACCACGTTCGTAGCCAATGGTTCCATTCATGCATTCATACATTTCTATTCATTAATGTACTCTGCAGTCTTTTAACCGCTTCAGGGTTTAGTCTTAATCTGGCGTTTTCTTTAAACACTCTAGTTTCTACAGCGATGAATTTAATCACGAAAACTAGTTCTGCAAGATAGACTATATGCATTAACCATATATAACAGCTACAACTATCATTGTTTAATGTTTAAAAAGGATTACTAGATAATTGTAGCATCTAATAACCAGATAAAGAAACATAAATACCTGAACCTGTCTGTATGCTATCTTCACCTGTTACTCAAGTCAGAGCTCTTTAGGAATGCATACCTGGCAAACTGCTACCGTCGTGCCTTCTTCATGGATTCACCTGCAATGATTTTGCTCTTATCCTCCCAACCTTGAGATCCACTTCACACTGGATTCTCCCCCCGAGCAGTGTTGCAGGCCTACAGCCCTCAACAAGACACATGCACTCCTGTGCTGGGTTATCTGGTCTCTACCAGACTCAACCTCTTTCTCTGTCTGTTCTCTCCTGGAATTCTTCTCCCTCCGCCTGTTCCTCAACAGCCCAGAGGTTTTCCTCCCAAGGCTTTTCCCTTTGGGTGAGAAGCAGTTACTTTCAGTTTTATAACTGATTTTATTTTCTTTTAATAGAAAATCCTCCTCCAGGGGGCTGCCAGCATTTCATGAATATACACATGTAAAAATAATCTGATATATTCATTTTCATAATTAACAATGTCATTTAGTAATATCAAGTCTTTCACTCATACAATTTTTACCATAGTAACTATTCAAATTACAAAGTTACCCTGGGTCATCACAAGGAGCTGCCTTTAATCGATAACCCTGATCCGTAAACAAAACTAGGTGGTGGTGGGACATGACGGACAACTAAAAATGAATGAAAATATCTGGATAAAAAGTCTG
>APFE031716553.1:2096-67443 GCA_000404065.3 Pinus taeda
TAAGTCATTCAAACGTATGACCATTTCCATGAGAGGTAGTCGTAACTGACTAATTTCTCATGATTTTTGAATAGTTTCACTTAGCACTCATTGCATCGGGTGATGCTCACAGGGGTGAAGAAGTGGGATTGAAACTAGTGAAAAGTGGAGAACGAATCACATAGCATCAATCATCACTTCCGGGGCTTGCACCCGGTAACCAGGACTTCCCAGGAGGTCACCCATCCTGGAACTCCTCTGGCTCAAGCGCGCTTAACTGTGGAGTTTTTCCCCACAATCAAGCCCACTTACCTTGCTACCCCATTTGCAAAACCTTAGCAAGTATTGTGCCTAATGAACCATTCAAGGGATCTCTACTTGAATGGTTCATGAGGCACAATACTTGCTAAGGTTTTGCAAATGGGAACCTTAGCAAGTATTGTGCCTAATGAACCATTCAAGGGATCTCTACTTGAATGGTTCATGAGGCACAATACTTGCTAAGGTTTTGCAAATGGGGTAGCAAGCTAAGTGGGCTTGATTATGGAAAAACTCCACAGTTAAGCGCGGTTGAGCCAGAGGAGTTCTGGGATGGGTGACCTCCTGGGAAGTCCTGGTTACCGGGTGCAAGCCCCGGAAGTGATGATTGATGCTATGTGATTCGTTCTCCACTTTTCACTAGTTTCAATCCCACTTCTTCACCCCTGTGAGCATCACCTGATGCAATGAGTGCTAAGTGAACTATTCAAAAATCATGAGAAATTAGTCAGTTACAACTACCTCTCATGGAAATGGTCATACGTGAATGACTTACTTAACGCAGTGGAATCCAAAAATGATATCTAATCTAGGAAAATTGTCTAGATACAGAACATATCTGAAGTTGGTTTTACAAAATGACTTTGATCTAATTTTAGAAATCGCCCAAGCCCAAGGTAATTGACCTAAAAGAAATCTCTTACTGGCCGATGACAGGTTGAATCTTATCTTAAGTCCTAGATAAAGAATCTTCATTTGGTGATGCGTTGACCTCTAATCCGAGATTTGAATCAGAAGCAGATCATATATTTGTCAGCCTTCTCATGACCAATCTTCAAGAAATCGACATTTCAATCCATTTTGAATCCAGTGATGAATTTAACACTTTTGCCTCTCGGAATTCTAAAATCCACAATGAGATAAAAAATAAATATCAACTGCAAGAAGCCGAGGATGACACAACAGAGGACAGATTGGTCGCAATAGGCTTGTGTGAGCAGGAATTTTTGCACTGATGATAGAGCGATTGGTTAGTCAAGGTATATGATTAAATCATTACTTCTCTGCTCAGCCTGAACTCGCCTCCGGGTCATTAATTTACGCACAGGCCACACATAAACACAATACGCATATACAACACAAACAACCACAGAAGCTACAAATACGAATATGCCCTCAAAGCCAAATAAATTTTCCTTTCTCTGCTTTCTCAATGCGGACTTTGTGCTTCGTATGCTCGATCAACTGATCCTAATGCCCCGAAATTTCAACTTAAAGAACAACAAGAGGAGCAATATACAACTTCTCCTTCAAAAATCCATTTCCATAATTAATATTCAATCTTTGCACTATAATTTTTGTAAACGCAGGCCTTACAAAAATGTCAAATGGGCAAGTCCTTTGGAGATTTACCGAACCAACTTGATTATTCTAGTCAGAAATTTTTCTATGTCCTTTGAGTTATTTCAATGCAGTATGTTCATATATCTAGCGAGAATGATAGAAATTAAGTAACAGGGTTTTTTTACAAGCAAAAACTTCGTTTCCCCATTATTCGTTACCGAAAAGAAAACATTGGGTTTAATTACCAATACTAATTTCAGTAAGCTCTGACAAGACCTCGAGCTTTTCGATTGATGGGTATTCTCCATACCTGTGATACATTTATCTGTTTCTTTTTTTTACATTAAGTGACGAAGGAGAGAATTGCAGTGCTGGTCAAAGGCAACTCTTATGCTTAGGTCATGTTATCCTCAGGCGTAACCGAATTCTGGTTCTGGACGAAGCAATTGCCTCCATCGACTCTGCCACAGATGCACTTCTTCAGAAAGTCATCAGACACGAATTTTCCAACTGCACTGTGATAACAATTGCCCACAGGGTGCCCACAGTCATTGAAAGTGACATGGTCTTGACCCTCTCTGATGGTATGAATGAATGATTATCTTCCTCTTTCACTGTAGTGGGTTTCTTTCAGGCAAACGTGCAGAATATGATGAACCTGCAAAACTTATGGAACATAAATCATCATTATTTTCAAAGCTTGTGGCGGAGTATTGGTCCAACTGTAGCCACAATTCCATGCAAAGTTTGGCCGACTACATGTTATCACATACACCACTACAATACACATCTGCATATATCAAACAACGATATGAACATGAAGGACAGCGTATGGGCCGAGGTCGATTCACATACACCACTTCAGGCGTTCTTTGTCAGCAGGCGTTTCCTTTCCTTCAGGCGTTCTTGTTAGGCAGTGTTTCCTTTCCTTCAGCCGTTCTTGTCAGGCAACGTTTCCTTTCCTTCAACCGTTCTTGTCATGCAGCGTTTCTTTCAGGCAGTGGATAGAGGAGCAGAAGGCAAGCAGTGCTGGTCAAGTGGCAGCTAAATTATAGCTGAGGAAATATTCATAAGTAATGGCAGAAACCATAAAACAAATGGTTCAAATATCAGCAGGGTAGGATATCGCCTGCTCTGATACCATGTTAAACACACATGGGGAGCGAGAAAGATATAAATGATAAAGCGTGCAATACCATTTTTATTCACAAATGATACATATTTATAATACATGTGGTGACCGTTGGGATTCACATCCCAAGGTCCCTTGGACTGCTTAGTCTCTTTAGCTTCCACACTAACCCATTTAGGATTAGGTGTCCAACAACCATCAATATTTGGTGAAACCACACAGTTAGTGTGTGAATCTGAAGTGCCTTACAAATTCTGCCAGGAAGATAGCGCTAGTGCTTGCTGATTCCATTTTTGTAGGACAATTAAAATCAGACGTCGACCAACTGACACTCCTAAAGCCGATGTTGGATGCTTGAACTTAAGAGAGCAGATGCATAGTTGATTTTTAGATATAGTTTCATTTTTATTTCATTTTATTTTTTCTTTAGATGAGGATGGTCATTTAAACCTCCTCCTATATTTTTGTAATAACTATTTTTATTCTTTTGTTAGTAGTATTTCAACCCCTCTCATGCATTTAGAGAGAGGTCTAGAAATTTGTCAAAAACAGTTCTTTAGAACATGCACTTCTGCACCTCTGAGGAGGTTTTTATAAATGAATGGAACGATATTTATTTATATCTGTGTTTGATGTTTGCTACTGAAATGCACTTTTGTACTCTTCGTAGATATTTAATTATGAGAAGATAAATCTATATTGCTGAAGCTCATGAGCAAGACTCATTATCAATGGTACTTTTATCTCTTAATGATTTCTTCCTATGCGTCAAGTGATATGTTCTTTTTAGTTTTTATATATGAAAGCCTAAATGTTTAGTTATCATTTGGCACTTTTGTACGGTGGTAACTATTCTTTTTATGTTGAGTGTATGAATAACTTATTATTCAATATGCTTATCATAATTGTTTCGGCTAATTTCCTATACGAAAAAAATTACTTTTAATGGATTCTTTTCTCGTAGAAATTGAATAATGTTTATTATCGATTGTTGTTGGAAACTATTTTAGATCGCATAAATAAAGAGTTAATCCAGGGATAGTTTTTAAAATTAGATGTTTAAATTCATTAGAATAAAATTGCATGTGTTATATTAGATTTAGATTAAATGCATTTTATTTAAAAACTTTTAGGAAGGAAAACATCATCCCTTAGCATCATCACAAACAAATTGGGAAACTGGTCCCATTATCCCCAGTTGGAGCCACTATCCCAAACGGAAAAGGAGTTGCCTTCAAGGTCCAGACCGGGTGGTTATCCCCCTTGTTGTAGACCTGATTTTTGGGGCTTCAACATAATTGGCACTAAAAGGAGGGCCCAAACTGTGAATGGCTAATAAATCTAATTCCAAAATCCATTATGAGAGTAAATCACCCTCAACATCTCCCTCGACTTCTCCATTGCATTATGAGTCTTTAAAGCTTAAGCGAGAAGTTGAGAAAACAACAACCACTGCTGTAAACCCTAACATTTCAGATAAATATACTATCAAACCCCCTGAAGTTGAGTCTTTGATCCATAAACTTCAAGGATTTTCCATATCACTACAAAAATATGAATTATCTCAAGTTAATGTGACTTCGCAATATAATCCTTCTCATCCTCTTACCAGATTACAGAGTGAAAAGCTTATCGAACCAACTAAATTGCCTCTCCCTAAAGGGAAAAGAGCAAGGAAGACACCTCAAGGGTCTGATAGTGAAACTCTTTCATCATCATCATCCATTCCATCTTCTCCATTGCAAAGTCAACCATCCACTCCTCCACTCCATATCGTTGTTCAACAGAGTACTAGAAATTTGACATCTTCATCCCCACCACAAGGAACTTCTTCTACACTTTCCTCTATTAGTAGTTCAACGATGGCTCAAAACCCATGGAAAAATCTAGGGGCAGTCTCAATGCCTGCATCCTTGAGACAATTACCAGCCCATCTTGAGAAATGGCTGCCGAAGTTTAATCCTGAAGCAAGCATGCTAGTAGAAGAACACATAAACAACTTTATGTTATCGATAAATTTAAATGGAGTTACAAATGAAGACGCTGTTGTTAGACTTTTTCCATATACTTTACAAGGAGCAGCTGGGTACTGGTATTTTTCATTACCATCAAGATCCATTACTAGTTGGGATATTTTCCAAGATCAATTCTTGACAAAGTTCAATGATGATAGGTCTATGGCAACATATATAAATGATCTATCGAATCTTAAGATTGAATCAAGAGAACCTATCAAATATTTCAACTCGCGTTTCAGCAAACTCTTGAATAAAATCCCTACCACTTCCAAGACTAGCGAAGAAGTTTGAAGTGAATGGTATATATCTACTTTACCATCGAATATAGAAATATTTGTTGATTGGGCTGCCAAGCCAACATTGGCCAAAAACATGAAGGAAGCGATAGCGGTAGAAAAGCGTATCTTAGCTTTTGAAAAGAAAAACGCTATTCATGAAAGAAATTCTAAGAAGGTTGCTTTTGGAGATGATCCTAAGAAAAAGAAATTAAAGGACCCATTTGATTTGGAAGGATTACAGAAATTTTTAAAAACCATGTCTAATGAAATGGTTGACATTAAAAGGCAAGTGGCAGAGACTTCTTCTAAGAAACCCTACAAGCATTATGGGAAAAACCCTTCAACTGAACCAAAGCCTCCCAATGCTATAACAAATGCAAAATCTAAAGGAGAAGAAGAATAAGTGTCCAATGAAGAACCTATTGATCAAGATAAGGTTGTAGAACTATAGGGAATGGGAGACTTCATTCTTCTAGACGAAGAGGATCAAGAGGCATCACCAGTCCGTACCAAAACTAGAAATCAACTTGATCCTACACGGTCCAGTTCTAGATAGAATAATGCAAGTTTGGTTTCCAAAGATAAATTCATAGGTAAGAAATCATCACTAAAAGCAACTCAAACAAGCCTAGTCCAATCTGACTCATCAACTCCATCTAAAACACTGATTGTTTCTGATGAGATGGAGTATAGTATTGTTGAAGACATGAAGAAGACTAGGGCCAACATTACGTTTTATGAACTGAGTAAATTAAAGCATCAACAAAAACTACTTTTGAAAGAGCTGCATGCAATACCCATTTCACCTCTTCCTGCCACTGCAATCTCGCAAGATTCTCATGAATGGGAAGACCTCCAACTAGTATGGCAAATAAAGTTGAACCAAATGATATTGCTTCAATTGGAGGTAGGTCAAAATCACATACTCCTCCATTCCTCCTTACTTACGAAATTTTCAATAAAAATTTGCATAATTGTCTAGTGGATTTAGGTACTTCATCTAATATTTTGCCTAAAACAATTTGTCCAAAGTTAAACATCCAACCTCAAAAATTTGTAGTATGCATAGTTTAGCTAGACCAGTCACAAGTTGAAGTAATTGGTGAACTAAATCAAGTGACCATAAGGCTCGCATTGAATCCAAAGGTATGTCAATTCATTGATATATTAGTTGTAGACATTCCTGAATTTTATGGTTTAAATCTTACCATGGATTGTCTGAAAAAGCTTCATGGATACTTTGCGACCGATTGGTCACATATGTGGTTCCCTTACAATGGTAAATGAAATTAGATAAAGGTTGAGGGAGAAAGACACCAAAAATACATAGTGATGGAACTGGAAGGAGAAAACGAACCTATAGCATACAACAACAATATAATTGGAAACTATTATGTTGACTCTTTCTTAGGAAATTTTAATGCTCAGACTTCACCTTATTTAGAACATTCTGTGTTATCTCAAGCAGAAATCTTTTCTCAAACAGACAGTTCTAAATGCGTTAATTTTCTAGATAGTCCTCTATATAACTCTTTGTTTTGGAAATAATTTTTTGACGGTTCTAAGTCTAATGATGGAGCAGAAGCAGGATGTGTATTAGTTAGTCTAGAAGGGAATAAAACCCTGCGAACCTGTAGAATCGAGTTGGATTGCACAAACAACACTGTCAAATACGAACCTTTAGTGCAAAGATTGTACAAAGCAATCGAACTGGACATCAAGTATGTACAAGTCTTTGGAGATTCTGAGATTGTTATTAAATAGGTACGAAATACTATACATTGTCTATCAAGCCATTTAAAGAACTATCAATCTTTAGTACAAGATCTGACTGAACATTTTATAGCATTCAATATTTCATCCATTCCTAGACTCCAAAATGCTAGTGTTGACCTCCTGGCTAATGTAGCTTCCAATCTCATTCCCTCAAAGGACTATATCCTAGACAGATTCTCAATCAAATTGATCTTTAGGCCCTCCATCCCTGATAATGATACCAACTCAAGAATTTTTAATGATGACCCTGATATTGTGAGTTTCCTGACTTCAGAAGGATCTTACAGTGATCAGATAATTGATGAGGACCAACATGACAAGTAGTTACAACAAGTGAGCTCCAATAATTCCATACCAAAATCTGTAGTCAAGTTAGAAGACCTATATGGTTTAAAAGACATATTGAAAAGGTCTACCAATTCAAAACTTCAGAGTTCAACTCTGAACTATGAATTAGTAAATCCAAGAATGGATACTAAGCCGCTGAACATCAACTTAGGTCTTGGTCTAGCCCCAGAGGAAAAATTAGCCTTTGTTCGACTCCTAAAACAATATAAAAGTGTCTTTGCGTGGAATTATGATGACCTTAAGACTTAAGACACTTCAATCATTTAGCATACTATCTTGATGATAGGTGATGAAAGACCAATCCAGAAAATGCTGAGGAAGATCCATCCTAATCTGGAAAATAAGATTAAGTTTGAGCTTAATAAATTCTTGAAATCCAAAATTATTTTTCTTGTTCGACATTCTAGATGGGTTTCTAATCTGGTTCCAGCCAGAAAGAAAAAAAAAGACATTCGAACTTGAATTAACTTTCAAAATCTTAACAAAGCCTGCGAAAAGGATAATTTTCCCCTTCCTCCTGTGGAACAAATATTACAAGCAGTTGCAGGATCAGAATTGATGTCCTTTTTAGATGGTTTCTCTTGCTACAACCAAGTCTTAGTCCATCTGAATGACCAACTAAAAACCACATTCAAAACCAAATGGGGTACATATGCATATCAAAAGATGCTTTTTGGGCTGATTAACGCTGGCGCCACATTTCAAAGGGCCATGGATATTGCATTTAAGGGATTAGTAAACAAATCACTGGTGATTTACTTGGACGACATAACAGTATATTATAAAAAGCGTACTAATCACCTCAGAGATTTAAAGCAGATCTTTCAATGTTGTCAAGGGTATGGGATTTCACTTAATCCAAAAAAGTCCTTTTTTGCATTAAGTGAAGGAAAACTTCTTGGATTTATAGTGTCTAAATCTGGAATCCATATTGATCCATATAGAATCAAGGAAATTTTTGAAATGTCCTTACCACATAACAAGAAATCAATGCAATCCTTCCTTGGTCAAATTAATTTTGTGAAACAATTTCTACTAGACTTCTCAAGAATTGTGTCACCATTACAAGCAATGATCAAGAAAAATTCACTCTTTAAATGGGGTCATACAGAATATGAAGTGTTCAATCTAATTAAGCAAGTGATTGTTAATGCCCCATCCCTAGCAACTCCAAAATTTTCCAATCCTTTCATTTTGTATATATTTGCCTATGAGAAGTCATATGCTACAATCCTCATGCAAGCCAATCAAGAAAAAGTGGAAGCCCCAATTGCTTTCTTTAATTCAAAATTGCAAGGGGCTGAATTAAATTATTATGATGTTGAGAAACAAGCTTATGCTATTTTCAAAGCAATCAAACACTTCAGACCATTTCTTCTTCAAACCCATACAAAGATAATATTGTCATTTCCAGTAGTAAGAAATCTCTTGGTGCAAAAAGATGTCGGTGAAAAGAGAGCAAATTGGGTCACTACCCTACAAGAATATGACACTGAGATCAAGCCAGCAAATATTGTAAAAGGCCAAGGCTTTTGCATAATGTTGTCTGGAGCATCGCTTATATCAAAAATACCATCTCCTAGTCAAGAGGTACAAATGTATGAGGTAAGCCTAGACGATATTGAACCGAGATATGTTGATATCATGTTTTATTTAAAAAATAGATATGCTCCTTCAAATCTGAATCATACAAAGAAAAGAGCCCTAAGATTTAAAGCTAAGCAATATCAACTTGTAAACAATATACTTTTTAGGATGAATTATGATATTGTTCTTCTTAGATGTCTTGAAAAATCTGAAGCTAAAAAAGTGTTGCAGGAACTCCATGATGGACCAGAAGGTGGACATTATGCAGGAGATGAAACAACACACAAACTTTTGGGTGTAGGATACTATTGGCCTACTTTATTTAAATATGCACATAGCTATGTAAGGAAATGTCAAGTTTTTCAAACTACTGCTGGAAGACAGAAGAAACCATCATTGCAATTGCAACCGGTTAATATCGACCAACCATTTGAGCAATGGGGATAGGATATAATAGGTGAGATCATTCATCACTCTTCTAAACAACATAGGTACATCCTTATAGCTACAGATTATTCTACTAGATGGGTTGAAGTAGTTCCTCTCAAGACAACTAATGCTGAACATATCATTGATTTCATAGATCAGTTCATAATTACCAAGTTTGGCTTACCTTCTGCTTTAATGTTTGACAATGCATCGTATTTTTCTAGTAATGCTATGACTAAATTTGCACTTAAAAGAGGTGTTAAACTTAAGTATTCTGCCAATTATTACCCACAAAGGTACAGGTTGGCTGAATTAATAAATAAAAACATAATCAGAATCATTAAGTGAACTATTGATCAGAATCATAGAAATTGGCACAAATCTTTGATGTATTCTCTTTGGGCAGATCGAATAACTCAAAAGGCTTCCATTGGGACTTCTCCCTTTAATTTAGTTTATGGGAAATAGGTAATCCTCCCAACTTATCTAGCAATTCCTTCTTTAGCCTTAGTTCAATTTATTGAAGAAACAAGTTCTTCATCTTTGCAACTAAGACAATTGTAGATCCTTAAGCTAGAAGAGCAACGAGAACAGGCTAAAATTACCCATGCACATCATCAAGCATTAGTAAAGACTTCCTTCGATTCAAACATGGTATCTAGGAAGGGTTTTCAAATTGGAGATGTAGCATTGAAATGGGATAAGGTTCACGAAGAAAAGGGAAAACATTCTAAATTCCAATGAATGTGGCTGGACCATTCCAAATTGTTGAAATCATAGGTCCATCAACTTTCATGTTGTAAGATTTAGTAGGGAAAACAAAATCTTTACCTGTTAATCGACAGATCCTTAAAAAATACTTTCCATAGAGGATGACCTCTTCTATTTTTGTAAATTATTATTCATAGCTTTATTTTGATAATAAAATAGGTTGGAAATGGTTACTTTTAGATTTCATGAAAAAGATTAGTGTCTCTTGTAAGTTTTTTTTTTTCGCTTGTATAAATAGAACTGATTTGGAAAATTAATCATTATTATTGAAAGATATAGTCAAGTGGTACAAGCCTAAAAATTTTACTAGTTTCAACCTTACAAATTTTGACTAAAAGCAACCTTTAGTGGGAATTTGTTTTATGTCGGTCATGAAAAGCATCAATAACAAAATGAAGGTTCTCTGTAGAAAACTTATCTTCAAAAACTCTATAATTGTCGTCTAGAGCTATGCTTAAGGAGCCAATGACTTCCTCCCCACTTAGGGGATTACACGTTTCAAAGAGTAATCCACCTACGCACTATAAACTTAGAGAATAAGAGGTCTCATCAAGAGCCGGCTTATCATGATCATAAATATTATAACTAACTGACATTGCCAACCTGCATAGCAAAACAAGGCAATGACTTAAGATTGTTGCAATCGAAAGACAAAAGGTCTCATCACGAGCCAACTTTTTCAGTAAAGTTATAAATCAAATGAATGGCACTGTCAAAATTTGGACACCAAACCAAGACATTGTTCTTTAAGAATTAAAAGAAAACGAAAGAAATAAGTGTGAATGTGGATTTTTTTTTGAAAATTGTATACTTCTTGAAGTAGGTTATTGGATCATTTTGGGTAACAGGTAACCTTGTTGAGGCTATAAACGCTTGTTGGTAGCAGAGGCTCTACCTATGAAAAATGATCATACTTAAAATTGATCTACAGAGATGTATTTATTTTTATCCTTATAAACAAAGTAGTGGCTGATGTAAATGCAATGACTAGCTTTGGGAAGAAAATAATTAGAATTGGAACAAAAGGAACAAATTATTGTTAATGGCAAAGAGCATTATGCACTTTATATTTCTTTAATAAAGTTTGATTTTTCAGAAAACTTTTCTATTTTTGAATTTTTAGAAAATTCAAAAAATATCTAGAGATAACTAGTTCTTTCCAGTGAATCGCCAATTGTTGTGGCCAGCAACAACCCCCTTTTTTACTTAGTATTAGTAATAACACTAAATAAATGGGGACCCTTCTAAAAATGAAAACTAGCACTTAGAATTCCATTTTAATAAAACACACTATCATAAACTTAGGAAAAACATCCGCAAACGCAAAATCTTAAGTATTATGAAAAATCTCAAATAAAAATCATTCTCTTAATGATGAACATTGCATCACAAAATGGTAACAAAGGACATCATATATAAAGAAACTGTCTGAATTGCGAATATTCGATGATGCGAGATCGCAAGTCATACAGAATCATCGCATATCACAGTGCCACCTAAGATAAACCATCTAGATATGGTGAAATGTGATAAAGCATCCCACAAATCACATCTCGTAGTCGCATAATGAAACAAATGACTGTTAATGAAAAGGATTATTGATATTGCGATCTGTGATATTGCAAAGCAAATCACAAAATCACTTTATTGCAGATCAAAAGGGCTCACAAATCGATGAAATATTTCTCATCATCCGATACCAAGTTATGGGCATTAATGTCAACTTAATGGTTTATTGATGGTTATTTATGAGAAATGATTTAGATCTAGACAAAAGGATTATTTCACGTAGGGTGATATATTTGATGTGATTTTGAAATTAAGAGCTTTCCCATCACCTTATTACTTACCATCATTCGTTATCATTCTCATTGTGTCTTAGTTCTCTACTTGTGAACTTACAGGAGCAGTGCACAAAATGTAATGTGAAAGAAAGGAGAAGCTCCTGTATCTGAAAAGACAGAGATTACTCCATTATTCACGAACACCACCTATACCAAAGAAGCAAGGATATATACTTGGGAAGGCATGTATAATCTGATGGAGGAAGAAAACTTGAGAGTCATGGAGGCTACAGCTAAGGCAGATGCACGCGGTTCATCCGAAGCATCACTCGTAGAGATTGCATGCTCATTCCTGCACCGTATCGCAGCAAGGCCAAAAATACTTCCCTATACAGATATGGTCAAATGAGTGATAGACGATGTTGATATAACAGATAGGAAATTCGGGACGCGGAGCTAGGAAGTTATAGGATCATTTACTTGACATAATTTAAGATGCATGTATCATTTACTAGAGCTGCAGGCTAGCTATAACAAGCAATTTGTGGAGAAATTCGCCAAGGAGAACAAAGATTTTTTGGAATGCAAAAAAAGCTATTTACTGAAGGAAGAGTCATTAAAAAATAAAAAATATGGTATGTACAACATTGGTTCCCTCTCTTCTCCGTATTGTTTCGTTGCTGCAATGTTATGTAGGCTATTCGGAAAACCTGATATCAATAAGTTTTCATCCGAGTAGCTACCCCTACTGGATGCGGCCACCAACACCATTATAATGGACTGAGCCCAAATATTGTATGATAACTTAGCCTCTGCTATTTGGAATTATCGGTATAAAAGGACTCCTTCTGAAAGGACTTATCCTCCTTTATTTCTAGTTGCCTATGTCATAGATGCTATCTATTTTGTTCCTAAATTTCCTCTCATGGGTTGGAAATGGATGGTACATAATCCCTTACCCATTCAAGTCTACCATAAAGAATTGTGGGATTCTAAGTTCGCCCCACATTTTTATAAAATCTACCATGGAGTTATGCTACCGATTCACAAGATGTTGTATAATATAGATGCCTCGAGATTTTCTCCTGAAGCCAAAATTGATATTCTCTCTGTGGGAAGATGGTTTGGAGAAGAATTTTTCACTTATATCAGAGTATTCAAAAGCATTGACTCTCCTCATGTACTTCCTTTGTATGTTCCTGACAAGTTGATGGCTCAGAAAATAGCCTACCAAACCTGCAGGGTTGGAGGAATGAGTAGAGAACTTAAAGATAAGAAAAAGGTAATCTGAATGCAATTCCCTATCGACTGTGGGGCTATTTCATTTTTTGATCTAGGTCACACTTTCAAGGAATTAGAAAACATGTTAAAGTGTACGATTGTTTAAGTTTCTAGGGAGACAATTTGATCCCTTTGATGTGATAAAGAATTTTTCCACAGTTGTTAAAATAAAGGTGTTCACTAAGGAAGATGATCTCTTCGATGATGTTTTGTAGTAGAAGAACATACTCAGAGACATTTTACACCTGGGCCAAATCCAGTTTGGCCCAGCAGAGTTTCAAGAGTTTAAACTCTATAGGGAACGAAGATTGGCAAATCTCCCCTTGGATAAATTGCGCATAGAACCAACAACAGAACAGAGTTACAACATTAGTATGAGTGGAAGCTTGGGGCCAAACAAGTCCAAGTCTAATTCTAAAAGAGAATCATCAGAAAGGTCTAGCTGGTTAGAGAGCAGCAAGGGTTGTCACCAACACAGGTGGAAATTCCCGCTCGTCTCATCCAGCCAACAAAACCATTAAGAACATAGCTAGAGAAAGAATGGGAAAAATTTAATGAATTGATCAACATAGGGCAGCAAAATGTGGAGACACCAAGGGGTCCAACATAGACAATCACAGAAATGGTGATTGAAACAGTTGTCAATGCTCCAGAAACTGAGCACATTCCCATAGCTCCTTCATCTGAAATCATGCTAAAGATAGAGGAAATCCCTCCCTTAGATGTGTTTTACAGTCCCCAGCACAAAGATGTGGTCAGAAGATAGAGAAAGAAGTGAAAACTAGACAACATGCTCTCACCTGAAGCAGAGCCGTTGGATGTCCTTTGGCAAGACCCTACCACTGATCCAATAGAGAACCTGACTAGATTATCCCAAATCGCAGGAGCTTATGCTTCTTCTACTATTGAGAAAGCACCCAAAGTTCAACTATTTCTTAAAGATAAAGAGGATAAAATCCTGTTTTTGCAGCAACAGTTACAGCCGGCCTGCGTTAGCCAGGAAGCAGAAGAAAAACTGGTAAACTACAACAGGATTTCTAGCAAATGCATTTGGGTTATCAAAGTAGTCTGGCCAAAAAAGAACAGCAATTATAGACCACGTTGGAAATGCACAAAGATGACCCCAAAGTTTCAGAATTTGTCATAGAAGCCCTTGCCTTAAATGATCAACTCTTGCAAAAGTAGGAAACACTTTGCCAAAGAATATCGCAATGGAACTCTCACTGTGAGATGAATGACAAAATCACAAGTCAAGTCGTAGATTTGCAACTTGATTATGATTTAATTGATAAGAGAGTTTCTGACTATTTGAATTGGTAGGAATCAGAGGAAGGCAAGAAAGTAGGGTTGCCCAAGATCAATGAATCACACAAAGAAATGATGTTTAATACGTGGGTTGCATAGATCAAAAGAGAAAAATAGGTAGCAGAAGAAGCAACAACAGAAGTAAGCAATGTCATTGACGATGTTAATTAAAATCTGCACAGAGCCAACCTAATATCGAAAACCGCTCCAGGATTTCTCCCAAAAATGCAGCAACTGCAAACAAGTTGAAGACAGAAAGCTGAAGAAAAGGAAAAGTCAAGCAAAATGTTAACTAAGTTAAATTGGGACACTTAGTAGCAATATATGGTGAAACCACACAGTCAGTGTATGACTCTAAAGTGCCTTACAAATTCTACTGAGAAGATAGTGCCAGCGCTTGCTGATTCCATTTTCGCAGGACAATTAAAATCAGGGGTCGACCAACCGACACTCTTGAAGCCGATGCTGGATGCTTGCAACTTAAGAGAATAGATTCATAGTTGATTTTTAGATACAGTTTCAGTTTTATTTCATTGTATTTTTTCTTTAGATGAGGATGGTCATTTAAACCTCCTCCTATATTTTTTTAATAACTATTTTTAGTCTTTAGTTAGTAGTATTTAAACCCCTCTCATGCATTTAGAGAGAGGTCTAGAAATTTGTCAAAAACAGTTCTTCAAAACATGCACTTCTGCGCCCCCTGAGGAGATTTTCATAAATGAATGGAATGAGATTTATTTATATCTATGTTTAATATATGCTACTGAAATGCACTTCTATACTCTTAGTAGATATTGAATTATGAGAAGATAAATCTATATTGTTGAAGCTCATGATTAGGACTCATTATCAATGGTAATTTTATCTCTTAATGATTTTTTCTTGTGTGTCAAGTGATATGTTATTTTCAATTGTTTATATATGAAAGCCTGAATGTTCAATTATCATTTGGCATTTTTGTACGGTGGTAACTATTCTTTTTATGCTGAGTGTATGAATAACTTATTATGCAATATGGTTATCATAATTTTTTCGGCTAATTTCTTATAAGAAACAATTTACTTTTAATGGATTCTTTTCTCGTAGCAATTGAATAATCTTTATTACCAATTTTTGTTGGAAACTATTTTAGATTGCATAAGTAAAGAGTTAAATCTGGGATAGTTTTTAAAATTAGATGTTTCCGTTCATTACAATTGTCTAGCCAATTTAACGTCTTAAATTTCTCTACATAAATTATCAATCTGGGTATCGTAAACTGATGAAGTGTGGTGCACCATATGTGCTTAGTTAAAAATTTTCTTACTTCGTTGTTTTATAGTTTTTGTTTTGTTTTTGGGTTTTGTTATTGTTGATCTCCTAAAGTGTCTAATGCAAATGGAAATCCTATTCCTAAGTCCCTAGAAGGCAAGTATGGATACAAATTTGAAGGCAATTATGTACTCTATAATGATTTCCAGAACTTAACACTTTAGAAGGTCTTCGAATGTACTAGTGATGACAGTAATTCTTGAACAAGAATGGAAAATGTGTTGCTATTTAAAACAAGTAAATAATGAACTATTGATCATGAAACTATTATCTCTGTTGTTATCTAAATATAGAAAAGAGATTTAAACTACTGCACTCAAAGAAATAAAAAATTGCAAGGAAAGTAAAACTAAAATCAAATTACACATTCATAATTCAATCCCTCGCAGTAGTCCTGCTATGACTTTCGGAGGTAACTGTCAATGATATGAGCAATTTAATATCTAACTACAGAAAAGTAAAACCAAAATCAAATTACACATTCATAATTCGATCCCTCACCAGTAGTCCCGTTATGGCTTTCGGAGGTAACCGTCAATGATATGAGCAATTTAATATCTAATTGCAGAAAAGTAAAACTAAAATAAATTACACATTCATAATCCAATCCCTCGCCAATAGTCTCGCTTTGGATTTCGGAGGTAACCATCAATGATATGAGCAAGTTGATTTCTAAACTAAATAACAAAGCAAGTAAAGAAGACTAAAATCAAAACATAACTGAAATTGAAAAGCCAAAAAAACAATGTCAGTAGAGAGGCAAATCTCATGTCACTACTTAATGCAAAAAAAATCATGTAAAAAAAAGCTAATCTAGAATCAACCGGTTGAACATACTTACATGAATTAAAATTTCATGAATGGAAAATTTAATCTATCAAACTTGAAAGGAATCAAATGACATAATGAAATCAAAGCAAAACTACAAAATGAAATCTACTCTACCTTACATTCTAATGTGCTCCATGACATCTACTTCACATCTCCTTCCATGTTGAGAACATCAAAGCTTTATTCAAATTCTTCAAAATTACAAAGTACAACAAAGATCTCCAAAGCTTTCAAAATCCATCAAACAAGAACTACAAACTCCAAGCTAAAGAACTAAAAGCCAAGCCAAGCTAACAAATGAAGAAGAGAGATCTCATATTTATACAAAAAGATGAGAGCCATCCCATTAATGAGAGTCTGTGAATCTCTCCCTCTACCTCTAGAGTCTTAATCAAAATAGGAACTGATAAGACACATCTCTTCTTAGAGTTACAATATAATTAGAAGATGTGACACATATCCTCATGATCCCATGATTCTTTCCACTCAAATTCGAATTTGGCCTTAGAGTGCCACATAAGGGTCTTCTAGAAGCCTCCTTTCAACCTACACATGTCAATAACCTCAACCCATTTGTTAGATATAAGAATATGCACATTATTTTCTAATTTTCTAACCACAAATTCACTTAAAAGGCTTAGAATTAATAAAGTTTAGAAAAACATAAATGTGGCCAAATGATAATGAAGGTGGGATAAATGTGGTGACATAGTAGTGAAATGGAGGTGATATAATGGACATAATAGTGAAAGTGTAATGGAAATGAATGACATTTTCAAGACTCAACATACCCTCCAACTAAAGCTATTGCATGTCCTCATGCAATATATATTACATTAACTCTTTTGATCCTTGAGCTTTGGCTTCACTTTGCATTATATCATTTGATAACTTCATATTTTTGCAAAGTGTTTTACTTGAATCGTAACATGGTTGGTTTTTGTGTTACAACCATTTTTTTTTGTTGTTACTTTCTATTTTGATCTTTGAACTTTGCATAATGATATTTTGATTATTGTTACAAAGTATATCTTTATTGGATTGCATGATGGTTGGTTCTTGTGTGACAACCATGATTTGTTTGTATCCAATTTATCCTTTAAGCACTTTTTCAAAAGCCATTGTATGCTCATAATAGCAATGTAATAATTAATATATGTTGGAAGTATGTGGGCTCCTGAATATGATATGGATATGGAAAAATATGAAGATGAATGTATTCCCCCCCCCCAACTAACGGTATTGAAAATTTTATGAAATGAGGAAGAGAAATGTTTTTCCAACAATTATCATTCTAGCTTTTTATGAAATTCTATGGTCAAAAGTTAGAAAATGATGTACCTTCACTTACCCTTTGGAATGGATGAATTGTATGTGTGGTGGCTGAAAAATTCTGATGATATTCTTCTTCAAGTGGTTGAACAAGAGGAGTCATGAATAGAGGGATAAGATGACTTTTTATTGCTTCTACTAAAACTTGATGAATCTACTCCAAAATTACGAAAATAATTGTCTCCATGTCTTCAAAAATCATTGGCACAATTCCTACTATGTGAAAAAAATTATCTGATGCTGAACATAGCAGGAAATTGTTGGCTTAGTGGGCATTAATGGATGCAACTAGTCAACCTGAGAAATCTCACCATTGATGACAACGAGAGTCAAGATGCCCAAATACATCTTGCTAGGTACGAATGAATTTGCCGATGTCGAGTCACGTAGAAGATCTAACGAACAAGGGACATTAATGTATTCCCATTGTTTGTTAGGAGGAGGACTTGCCATTAAGGCATGCAAGCCTTAAGGTGTTTTTACAAAGAACTTAGACTCAAAGGACTATAGACTCAATAATTTGCATTGAAGCAGGGCTTATTGCGGAATGAAAATGAGACGAAATGGAAGATGAAAATGGAAGATGGCAATGGAGAACAGAAATGGAAATGGCCAATAAGCATGTGAATGAGCCTCTTGCTTTTATTTGTGGGTTATGAATGGAAAAAAAGAGATGGAAAATGGATGTGAATGTAAATGGAAAATATGGAGGAAAATGAGATGAATGGTTTATTATGAGCTATGGATGTGATGGATACAATAGTATCTGAAAGTTTTTCAAGTGTTTGGATCTGATTTTGCATCAACATATTTCCTCTTTGTTGTTGATCATCCTCTTATGAAATAAATTGGTCTCTAGAGAGATACCATTCTATTGTAGTCATTTGTCCTTCCTCCTGGAACGTGCAAAAAAAACTAATACTTCTTCTGTAATGGAATGTAAGATTATCAAAAGAGAGAGGTGATCAATCTCTCTAGTTATGATATTTACACACAAAACTAAGAATTTGTATTAATGAAACAAATTCTTAAAGGAAAAATCAAAAGAATTTATACCTACTTTGGAATTGGTGCCCCAAGTTGAATGTTGCTTCTTTTCAGCAATTTATTTCATTATTTGCCATTTCAAACTCTAATAATGGATTTCTCATTGTGTAGATCTTGTTGATATCTTCCCAATGGTACTTAAATCATCAAAATCTGATTTTGTATGAAAAAGTTAGGCTGATTTGAACAATGAGGTTTTTTTTCAATCTCCGGAATTGGACTTCAGCTGCAGAATGTGCACGGTTTCTATAGTTACAAATCTTGAATACAAAGTTAGCCATTCATCTTTCATCATTAGTTCAAAATTAATCAATACCTTTAGAAAAGTGAGCAAATAACTTATTCATTTCATTGATTCAAAATTATTATTTTTTTCTTGACATGTAGTGACTTAGTGTGGTGACTCAGTGTGGTGACTCAGTGATAACACACAACTTGACTTTCCTTTGACCGAGGTCTTTTTCATCGAATTGGATCAAATGAATAGGACACCATCCATGTATTGACATTTCCCCAACCACCCCTATGGCTTGTTTTTCTTGATGACACCTGCAACCTAGAGTTTAACAAAAATAGTTGCGGAAAGTTGAACGAGCTGCAGAAAGTTGAATCAGGTGTGGAAAGTGGCTGAAACAGTTAATTTTTTTTGTTTTCATTGTTTGCATGTAGGAATTCTGTGAATGGTAGTGGTATATGGAGCAAAACATTTTTAGTGATGGAAATGGAATACCAGAGTACCTACTCTTTTACTACTTTTTTTTTCTTTCAAAAATAAAAAACTATGTTAACATATTTTATATCATCGCATGCCTTTTGATATTCATATAATACAAATCCATTGAACACAGATTTTAGGCTATTTGCGTATGATATTTATAGTTTATACCATTAGCCAAAAGAAAATTAAGGTGCTAAAGTCTTCCTATCTCATGACCAATAATCAAATTTAACCTCCAAAAATCTCAAACGTATTTTAGTTTCAAAATGCTCACATTTCAAATCATCAACAGAAACCTAACCATGTGATGAATTTAGAGCAGATGACAGTCTTATTATGAAGAATATGCATGCACTCCATAGTGCAAACAAGGAAAAAGATTGTGAAGGCACTACAAAGGTTAAAATTCAATAAAGCTGAAATGCCTTAACCAATTATCTGAACTTGAGAGAAGCTCAAATAGGATAGATAGGGAAATCTATATTGCTGTTTATGAAATAGGATGGATAGAAAGGCCTATATGATTGTTGATGTCCCAAACAATCTCACTATCGAACTGACTCTTTCATCAAAAGCACGTGAGGTGATAACAATTGCATTAGTGGGGATTGGAGAAGGTTTGACACAGCATCATGAAACTATCAGAAGAAACCATCCACGGATTAGATAGACCACAGCATCAACCTTGGGATCCTTAAAAATGACTTTGAATACATTGACATGTTGAACAATTTGCCACGTCTTATTAATCGACTGTGAAGAGCCGTATATAATTAGTTCACGAAATGGAGTTAAACGGAGCCGTATTCAATTCAGATTGTTGTTAAACAGGTGTTAGATGAATTATTAAAACAAGTGACACGTAATTATGATTGATTTCCAGCACATAGTTGACTCCGAATTGAAATTCCCCTGCCGAATTAAAGCACAACCTGTTCATTTAATTTAAATTCTGTTTTTTTACATGCGTCAAGAAAAAATGGCCTCCAAAGAACCGAGGATTTCTCCCAAGCTGCCACAAATTTCTTAAAGCGGTTCCTAAGTTATCTAACTGGTCCTCTTGGCGAAAAAACCCATGTTTTCTTTTTTCCTTTTTCAGATTCATCACCATTTGGCCAAATCGTGCTCTCAAAGTCTGACGTTTTTCTCTGTTTTGCGTTTTTTTGTAAATTTCTATGTTTGAATTTGCAGGTTCATGAACGTTTTGGAAAATTCTTGCAGCAATATTATGAGTAGTCACAACAGCGATAACCTAGCATATTTGATTGTATGCGTTTGGAGATAGTATATGTCCATCAGATTTACCTAAATCAACACACCTGTTTGAGTAATTTTGATTTGCATTTTGAAATTCCAATATTGAGCTGAGGGATAATGGAATAGACTTTGTATTGCAGGTTTGTTGAAATCGATACTCAGGATGAAGCATCAACTCACCATAGCTTCATTTCACAGTTTCGATCCTTCACTTAATATCATTGATAGTCCAAATGCAATCACATGTTACCTTTTATTTCATTTGTCAAAAAAAGCTTCTATGCTCCTAGCCCTACATGGTTTTCATGGAGTTTTTTTTTTTTTTTTTAGTAAAATTACATATGTTATATTTCAGACATTGAAAATTACATATAATTTTACTAAACAATAAAAAATTTATTATATTCTTTTCTTTCTTTTTTTAAATACTTTTGTTAATAAAATTTTATGTTATATTTTCAAAAATTAAAGATATACATATACATTTTATTAAACAAAACAATTTTTTTTTTTTTTTTAACAAATATTCTTGCAGGTTTGTTTTAAGGTCAAAACTTGAACAGGGATGCAAATTTTCTACTGAGGCCACAGTGAAAGCTAGGATTGAAGATAGCCATAGATTGTTTTTCTCTTTTTTTTCTTTTTCCTTTGAAATTGTAAATTTTTATAAGAAGGATTAATGATTTTCAATTTCAAGCAGCAAAAGACTTCAAGAAAAATATGCTAAAAACAAGACTTTCACTCAGGTCTTAGGCTAGTTTTTTTATTGATCTGAGCTGGGTGACTAGGATAGGATCCATGTCGGGACAATTCTGGAGATGCCCATGTGGTCAGTTTCTTCATTGGACGCTTGTATCCTACTAAACCTTGAAATCAGCTACGGAATTCTCAACTAGCTGTGGAATCAAGCCACATTCCATAGCTAAGTTGCAAAACCTTACTAAAATAGGATACAATGTTTTGAGGACCATTATAAACCATAACCAGTCAATTTTGGGCAGTTGAACCTATCAAAGCAGTTGGGTTTCATTTTTTTATTTTTTTTGAACTAATTGAAATGATGAAGTTTATTTTTTCTCCTCTTTTTTTATTTTATTTTTATTTTTTTTATTTTTTTTAGCATAACAATTATTTTTCTCTTCCTCGAGATCACACAAAGTGCAGGAGGAGAGCATACTCAAGAATTATTAATTATTTTTTTTACATAACAATCCTTTTTCTGATTCTCCACATCACACAAGATGCAGGAGGAGAGCATACTCAAGAATTATTATTTTTTTTTTAGATGTAAGAAATAAAGTCTCCTAATTACACTTCCCTAACAATGGCGCCAAAAATGTCTAGTCAATTTAACGTCTTAAATTGCTCTACATAAATTATCAATCTGGGTATCGTAAACTGATGAAGTGTGGTGCACCATATGTGCTTAGTTAACCTTTTTCTTACTTCGTTGTTTTATAGTTTTTGTTTTGTTTTGAGGTTTTTTTCTTGTTCATCTCCTAAAGTGTCTAATGCAGATGGAACTCCTATTCCTAAGTCCCTAGAAGGCAAGTATGCATACATATTTTAAGGAAATTATGTCCTCTATAATGATTTCCAGAACTTAACACTTCAAAAGGTGTTAGAATGTACTAATGATGATAGTAATGCTTGAACAAGAATGGAAAATGTGCTACTATTTAAAACAAGTAAATAATGAACTACTAATCATAAAACTATTATCTTTGCTCCTGCATAAATATAGAAAAGCGATTTAAGCGACTGCACTCAAAGAAATAAAAAATTGCAGGGAAAGTAAAACTAAAATCAAATTACACATTCATAATTCGATCCCTCGCCAGTAGTCCCGCTATGGCTTTCGAATGTAACCATCAATGATATGAGCAATTTAATATCTAATTGCAGAAAAGTAAAACTAAAATCAAATTACACATTCATAACTCGATCCCTCACGAATAGTTCCTCTATGGCGTTCAGAGGTAATCGTCAATGATATGAGAAATTTAATATCTATTTGTAGAAAAGTAAAACTAAAATCAAATTACACATTCATAATCTGATCCCTCGCTAGTAGTCCCGCTATGGCTTTCGGAGGTAACCGTCAATAATCTGAGCAAGTTGATTTCTAAAATAACTAACAAAGCAAATAAAGAGGACTTAAATCAAAACATAACTGAAATTAAAAAGCTAAAAAAACAAAGTCAGCAAAGAGGCAAATCTCATGTCACTACTTGATGCAAAAAAAACATGTAAAGAAAAACTAATCTACAATCAACCGGTTTAATACACTTACATGAATTAAAATTGCATGAATGGAAAATCTAATCTATCAAACTTGAAAGTAATCAAATGACATAATGAAATCAAAGAAAATCTACAAAATGAAATCTACTCTACCTAACATTCTAATATGCTCCATGACGTCTACTTCACATCTCCTTCAATGTTGAGAACATCAAAGCTTTATTCAAATTCTTCAAAATTACAAAGTACAACAAATCTCTCCAAAGCATTTAAAAGCCATCAAAGAAGAACTGCAAACTCCAAGCTAAAGAACTAAAATCCAAGCCAAGCTAACAAATGAAGAAGAGAGATCTCCTATTTATACAAAAAGATGAGAGCCATCTCATTAATGAGAGTCCATGAATATCTCCCTCTACTTCTAGAGTCCTAATCAAAATAGGAACTGATAAGACTCATGTCTTCTTAGAGTTACAATATAATTAGGAGATGTGACACATATCTTCATGATCCCATGATTCTTTCCACTCAAATTCGAATTTGGCCTTAGAGTGCCACGTAAGAGTCTTCTAGAAGCCTCCTTTCAACCTACACATGTCAATAATCTCAACCCATTTGTTAGGTATAAGCATATGCACATAATTTTCTAATTTTTAACCATAAATTCACTTAAAAGACTTACAATTAATAAAGTTTGAAAAACCATAAATGTGGCCCAATGATAATGAAAGTGGGATGAATGTGGTGACATAGTAGTGAAATGGAGGTGATATACTAGACATAATAGTGAAAGTGTAATGGAAATGAATGACATGTTCAAGACTCAACAAGAATAAAATTGCATGTGTTAGATTAAACTTAGATTAAAAGCATTTTATTTAGAAACTTTTAGGAAGGAAAACATCATCCCTTAACATCATCAAAAACAAATTGGGAGACTGGTCCCATTATCCCCAGTCATGGCCACTATTTCAAATAGAAAAGGAGTTGCTTTCAACGTCCAGATCGAGTGGTTATCCCCCTTGTTGTAGACCTGATTTTCGGGGCTTCAACACCTCCCAAAAATGTGTATTTGTTTTCTCTCAACTGAGGAAACTATTTCTTCTACAGTTGAGTTGATCGGTTCCCTCCAGGATCGAGCAAAACCGATTTACATCCATAGGTGGCTTCTCGCAAGGAAGCAAGAAAGGAATCCCTTGATTCAGGAATCTATTTTTACCAGCTAGAGGGTACATGCAAATATCATTTCATAAACCTCCCACCAAGTATTTCTTTCCTTAGATTTGTGGCATGCATGTCCCACCTTCGATTTGATCAAAACTCATGAACTGAACACTACATAGCTCATTACTCACATCAAACTTCAGCTCTAACAACCCACATAACATCTAGGAGTCGTCGAGACATTCAACTCAGTTGTTTTGGGGTAAGCCCGTCTTCCATGTCTGTGTTGCATTTCTGGTGCTTTTCTTATTTCTCTTTTTATGAATGTTTTCTGCTTGATTTTAGTGAGTTCTTGTTGTCATTTTGACACATACTGGTTTGTATTAGCACTATTTTAGTTTTCGTTACATCTCACTGTTGTCACATGCATGAAACTATTTTTCACGAATGGTTGCCAATTCAATGATTCGCCTCACTCACATGTATGTTGTTCCATTTTCTGAATCTATCATTCATCATTTGCATGCATGATCATTCACTTACGCTTATAGTCTGTTTCGCCATGCATTCACATTCACATTCGCTTTCAGTTGCCCATCGGTAGATCTAGCAGCCTTGGTCCAAACTCTTCCTCACTAAGACAAAATTGTGTAATCCTTAAAGGGAAGTCTCCGTCTTCCTCTCAGGAAATGCACATTTATGCCTAGTGACTGCCACACAGTCTTGCATTGTGCAATTCTAAGGGATAGTGGCTACTGGCCGAGAAAATTGCACAATGCAATCATTGGGCCTGTAACCATTGCTAGCTGAGATTACACGTTACGCAATTCCAAAAGTCAAGAGCCGGGTTGGAATGTGCATTGTGCAGTTCCAGTAGACTATCAGCCTCCTGACAGATTAGACTGTACCTTGCTCAGTCTTGGTAGTCAGTCTTCTAACCGCCCGACGAAAATTGTGCAACCTTCATGATCAGTGAGATAGGTATGTTGCAAGCTAATTCTCAAGTTCATTTTGGTTTTCGACTAACAAATTGCTTTCCATGATTTTTTCCCTATATCCAGGTACCATAGGCATTCATCTGCCTCTCAACAACATAGGTATAATGGTTTCCAGGAGAGTAGAGTCAAAGAAACTATTTAGAGCACAGTTGGGGATACCGTCGATCAAGTGTCTATGAACATTCCTACCCATGAAGACATCAAGTTGTTCGTAGACAAGGACATCAAGATATGCGGCAGCAAGATTAGAGTAAGCAACACCATGAACAATAGCTGAAGGCATAATAATGGATGCGACGAATGAAAGAGGAAGGTTGTTGACAACACAGAGGTAGAACAAAGTTGCAAGCTCAAGTAGATCTACTTATGGTGAAAACAACTTTGGAGACTCAGGCTATGAGGAGACAATATGACATGAAGATCATGTGAAGGAAAAGAATGGAATAGAAAAGGAGTTTCATATGCTCAAGTAGCAACTTAGGGAAGAATAAGAGCTATACAGAGGGGAGAATGAGTTGCAACAGGGACAAGTATAGTAGGGGGTGCAACATGCACAGATGGACGAAACTGTGTCTGTACAAGTTATAGATGCATTGCAGCAGCTTGCACGGAGTAGACATGGTGAGTTGTGTTGTTGATCGCATGCAAGTGAATTTAGAAACATGCGTGTCATTGTGCGCATGCATGCGATCCAACCCATTTGGTACACTGATCGAAACAAAGACAAAAATCAAGTCTAATTGAAGTTGAACATGTAGTTGGCAGTTGATGTGCATGACCACCAACACACAGTGGAAGATCAACATGCACACTATGCATCAATGTGTTGCAGGCTGGGCCGCACCTAAGAAGACCATGCACATGCTAGCAGACGAGTTAGGAGGTGCCATACCGATGCACTCGGATTCAACGAAGGTAAGAGTTCGCTTCAGCAAGATGTTGCCATGGAGCGCATGCGCACCTTCATGGATGACCAAGCTTGGCATCAATTCACCACCTCCACCTTCACAATAATTTCAAAGAGTTGGTCTCATGAAAACAAACTAAGTGTCAGTGATGTCTTGCATGGCTTTCTCAAGCCATTTTGTCTGACATGGGACATGTGCATTGTAATGTAACGTCTTGTTAAGTGGAAGTTCAAGTGTTGATAGTTGGATGTAACATTCATAGAGTAGATGAAGAGTCATGAGGGTAGATGAACTATCACAAAGGGGAATGTCAAGGGTCACCCCACCCTTTTCTATAAATAGAACCTCATAACTTGTTGTAAAGCCTTTTGGTCAGCCAAGCTTCCAATAAGACTATCTTGGAGAGAGCTTGGACAATATTGTAATGAGCCTTGGCTTCTCCACTGCACAGAGCTAGTAAATCTCTTTGGAGGAGTAAGCAGCTATGGCTGTAACATTCCACTATTGGAACTAGGGGTTGGAGATGGATGTACTGTAGGATCGAAACATGCACTTCTTAATATAATAAGAGCCAACACGTTTCATGAATATGTTGTATTGTATTATATGCTACCTGGTTTAATATAAATGATATATGTATCTATTTACTTACGCATGCATGTATAGCTATTTGTGTATGTATGTACGGATCTTTCTGAAACATGTTGTTTGTTTAACCATTGCTTTGTATTTCCAGTTAACTTTCCTTCCATGTTGTGATGCATCTTTGCTTGTGTGTTCCCTTATTAAATGCGTGTTATCATAGGTTTCGAAGGGGCACACTCATCTCAAGCCCCTTGTGTTAGAAACTCTCATGCACCTTCCTTGACTCGCTACAGCTATCACACCCTTGCTACCAACATAGTTATCTTACATGCCTCTGTGTGAAATCATGGTCAAGGCATTACCATATGACCCACTCCTAGGACTCTTACACCAAACGGTATGAGATCTATTTGGGACTTCTTATCGGGGAGATCCTCTAACATGTTGGTGGGTCTAGCAACATCAACAATACCCTAAATAATCATGAGAAATTTGTGCCAAAAACCCTTGCATGCAAAATAATAGTGAAATAAACAAGTAATTTTTACATATGCACAGTCAAAACACCCAAAAGAATTACTATATAAATTATCTATTTAATATATTTAATCTTACTAAGATAAAACCCAAGATTTAACATTCATCAAAATATACAAGAAAGGATTCCTCAAGTTGTTGGACGAATCAGTGATTTCCATATACATACATAAGAAACAACTAGCTAATCATGTTCGCCAAACCCTAAAGAAGGCACCCATGATTAAATAAAAATATCATTATAGAAGAAGAACAAATAAGATAGCTAGTTTGAAGACCTTGAGGGTTTGGCCTCCATATAGAATCCTAAGAGACCTTCAAAGAAAAACTCAAATAACCATTCAGGAATGAGATAGTGCCATAGAAATAACTAATCATGCCTAGCCTAGAAGAGACAATAGTTAAATATTTGTGCCTCGAAAGAGAAGGAACCTTGTCTAAGGTCATGAAATGAATTTGAAGCATTTCCCATCTCGAGAAAAGAATAGCAACATTAAAGGAAATGAGAGGGAAAACCCATAAATGTTCATTAGCCTATTACCAAAAAGGAGTTAAGTTCCATATCAAGGGAAAAAATTATAACGAAGAAATTCTAGCATAAAATACAAAACCTTTAAGTATTGACCTAGGGTTTCTTAATGCCCAGTGGGAAGATTGTGCCTTGGATGGATAGGGAAGAAAATTATTTAGAAGCCAAGATGTTAACCCAACATCTCCATATGTAAATAAATTGAAGTGATGAACATATCAGGGTTTACCTATGAGTGACACGGGAAGGCAATAACCTCGGATTTTGACAACACTTAGCTAGTCGCACCTTCGCCAAAGCACCTAACCTACAAACACCAAGGGGAACTCATCTACCAACCGAAAAACCATAATAAGGAGGTAAACTGATGGTTGCAACACTACGTACCTGAGAACAAAGCATAGAGGAAAAAGATACAACATGAGGAAAATTGTAGAAGTTTTCTAGTAAACTGCAATGTGTAAATGACCCAAGGAGTAGGGGGAAAAATCAGGTGGTTCCACCTTAACTGCCTAAAATCATTGGATATGTTGGATGAAAACCCTACGGATTCAATGGTTATATCTTCTCCATGTGGGTGATATCTGATGTTTCAAGAGGCTTCGATTAGTGACTCAGATCCCAAGCCCAACATTTGTTTTGGTACCATGTTTCTTGATGAGATGGAACCTTTAAATAACCTTAAGTATAGGCTATCTTGATGGGGCCAGCCCACGTGGTCCCGCCGTTGATACTCCCCACTTGGTGTTGTACTATCAAGTAATATTATTAATCACAGGATTTCGGATATGCGGCAATTTGATTTTCAATCTGTGTTTAATTGAAAGGTTTTACGGTAGTGGTACGTTGGTTATGTACTAGGTGGACATATGTCCCTTCTTGGAATTCTAAAACCCCACCTTGGTATAGGGTTTCGCCACCCTCGCGCTCATTTGGTTATTGTGTTTTCTCCGAGTCATTCACTCTGCAAGCTCTCGACGACCCTTGCGATTTCACTGTGATACTTCTATATTTGTTTGAGGCTTGTCCACCTGGTTCTCTGAGCTACTAGCTCCTAGTAGTCTGCACGGTTTCAATGTGGGTTCCTTTAGCTTGTTCGGGGTTTTGTTGCTCCGAGTTCTTCAAGCTGCATGCTCTCCGAGGTCTTCACAGCTTCAATGGTTTGGGATTTGTCTTGGGAGTATTTCGTTCGTCTGGTAAACTATCAAAACCCTGGTAAGGTTTTTTTTTCTTCGGGTACTCTGCTTGTATATCAACTGTTACTGTGTATCTAGTGTCGGCTTTAACAGGTCTCTACCTCTATGTGTCCTTTGCTTGATTTGTCACCTGGGTTTTCACTATTTGTTTCCTCTATGTGTTGGTTGATGATTATATGGTTCTTGGTCTCGTTCTTCAGCATTGGTTCGATTCACGCACGGTCTCAGCAAACTAATGGTGGCGTTCTCAGTCGATTCCTCCACCAACTTCCCTGGTAAGCTCCCCTTCTATGCTGTATCTTTACACTATTTGTTCTACCTGGCTCTAACATCTTCGGCTCCTTGTGAGCGGGAAGATAATTCGAGGATATGGCAGTCACGACTTGTCTGTCAGGTAAGAGGAACCCCTAGATAGTATTTTCTCATTCAAATTTTTTCTAATTCCCCTGCATTCTGTTTCCACTGCAATTAAATCTCATTTGTTGGTTTCCCTTGTAGGTACAGCTACTGAGGGTTTCGATGCTTGGACTCTCACCTATCCTGAAGGAAATCTAGGTAGTGTCGTTCTGTTTACTTGTGGTTTGCTTGTCCTGAGTCTTACGACGTGTGAGTTGATGTTGTTATTGGCCTCGAGCCACCGTCTGTGCTTAGTTCTTTTGTCGTGTAATGCTATTGTCGGGTTGTAGGAATGAGTTTGGGGATTTATTGGGTTTGGTTTATGTGGGTAATTGTTACGGTCCCCAAGTCCGTGAACTGGGTTCATTCTTAAGCTTTTGCACAGAATGTAAATGAACATTAATTTTGATGACTGTATATGAACTCAACTCTGGAATTGAATTTGATTATGTTTATAAGTTCACATACCTAGATTTACAGTGGTTGTTCTTTTCACTGGAATTGGAAATTCTGATTTCGTATATAGGAAATTATATAAATGATTTCTTTGTTGTGTCTCTGGTTATTCTGTTGGAATCACCCGTAGATGGGCGTCGTTACTCCTCCTCCGAATTTGTATCTGGTTATTCTGTTGGAATCGCCCGTGGATGGGCGTCGTTACTCCTCCTCCGAATTTGACTATCTCTAAATTCGAATATCTCCCCTTTTTCATTTAAGATCTGTGACCACACATTGATAATATTTACACAGTAATTCAGTACAAAGTATTTCACAAATGGTTAGGACGCTGTAGGGATATATGTGCACAGAAAATCGTACATCTTCTTTCTATATTTCTTTCTCAATCCAAACCCGTGTATTGTGCTTTTTCTCACTTTTTAAGAGCACTGTTTACAAACCGTTCTAACTGTTATTAGTTTTTTCAATTGGTTACATCAGTTATTCCTCATACGGAACTTTGTCTGGTTGTCTAGTACATTTTCTTTTCATGCTTTATGCTTTTTACAACAGTAACTTAACTGTTTGAAAACAATGACTCTAACTAATTATTACTGCTCCTAATTACAACTTATTACAGTAATTTTTTAAGTAACTTAATAAAAGAAAAGAGAAAGAAACAAGTATGTTTTCCACTTAATGAATTAATTTCTCTATCCTCTTCAGAAACCATATCCCCTCACTTTTGTCTTTGCCCTGTCAGCTAGATGCTCCTGCATCAGTCTCCTGGGGTAAAAGAAATTCATGGCTCCGTTCCATGAGCTCCTCCACCGAATTGAGAGCCTTCCGTATCTGCACCGCGTCGAGCCATGAGCTGTCCTCAATTGGACGATCTCTCCACTTGACGAGATATCACAAATACTCCTCCCTACGTGTCTTCTTGGCTACCTGGGTACTGAGAATCCCTTCAATCTGATGGGATTGAGCCGAAGGCATATGCCTCATTCAAGAACTGTCTCCAACTTGGGTGTTCCGTTCTGGCCGTACCACACTGCCTTCCTTTGCTTGGGTAGTATATGGGAACAGATCTGCCACATTGAAAATAGGTGATATGCCTATATCAGGTGGCAGCTGAATTTCGTAGGCGTTGGCTAAAAATTTATGCAAGATCTTGCAGGGACCAATTTTTTTAAATTTTAATTTATCATACATGAACTTAGGAAATCGTTCCTTGCGCAAGTGCGCGAGGACCTCATCTCCAACATTAAATTGTACTTCTCTTTGCTTTGAGTCTACTTGTTGTTTGTATTTCTGTATGCTGTCCTACAATTTTAATTTTATCTATTCATGTAGTTCGCTCATTGCTTCGGCAAAATCTTCTCCATCTACGCTTCTTCGTTCTAATTTTCCCAAATCTTGCAATTCATGTATTCCCCGAGGATGCATGTCGTACAAGATTTGAAATGGGCTAAGTCCTGTGCTGCGATTGGGCGAATTGTTATAAGCCAATTCTGCCTGAGTGAGAACACAATCCCATAACCGTGAATTTTCCCCAGTCAAACTCCGTAATAAATTTCCCAAACTCCTATTCACCACTTCCGTTTGTCCATCAGTCTGCGGATGATACGCAGAGCTGAAATTGAATTGCGTGCCCAACTTTTTCCACAGGGTGCATCAAACGTGTCCTGTGAACTTTACATCCCTCTCAGAAATGATAGAATTGGGTAGGCCATGTAATCTAACAACCTCTATGAAAAACAAGTGAGCTACATATGTGGCATCACTAGTTTTCCGACAAGGAATAAAATGAGCCATTTTTTAAAATCTATCTACCACCACCATCACCGAGTCATACCCCTGCTATGTCCTAGGCAGTCCCAAGACAAAGTCAATGCTGACTGAGTCCCATGGCCTGTTCGGAATAGGTAGTGGCGCGTAAAGTCCGGTATTCTGACTGTGTTCTTTCACCAGTTGGTAGACATTACACCTGTTCACATATTGTTGTATATCTCTGCGCATTCTGGGCCAGTAATAAAAGTGTCCGAGCTACTCCGAAGTTTTGTCTATGCCAAAATGACCGGCTAGACCACCACTATGTTTCTCCCGTATGATATTTTCTCTCATCGAACTGTCTGGGATACATAACTGTCGACCTATGAACAGTAGTCCTTCCTACAAATTGTAGTCCAACCAGGGACTTGTATTTCTTAACATAGGATTCTGGCAGGCTTCAAAAGCTTCCTTGAAGTCTGTGTCGATCTGGTACAAATCCTTTAGATGTTCGAATACCATCACCTGTATTTTGCTTTCCTGTAAGAGCAAAGCTCTTTTGCTCAAGGCATCTACCACTTTATTGGCTTGCCCAATAATGTGTTTTAGCATGAAAGTGAAACTCTGCAAGTATTCCACCCATTCGGCATGCTTATGGTTTAATTTTTGCTACTACATTACATATTGTAACGCTGAATTATCAGAAAACAATACAAATTCGTTGCCCAACAGGTAGTGTCTCCAAGGCTTTAAAGCTTGGACCACGACATAAAATTCCTTGTCATACGAGGAGTATTTCTGCTTGCTTTCATTTAATTTCTCACTAAAGAATGCCACTAGTCGATCTTCCTGACAGAGCACAACACCAATTGTTGTCCCACTTGCGTAACATCGAACCTGAAAAAGTTTGTTAAAGTTGGGTGGTCTCAAGATTGGCCTCTCTGTAATCTTCTGCTTCAAAATCTTAAAGCTGTCCTCTGCTGGTTTGGTCCAACAAAAAGGCTGACTGGCCTTTTTTATTGTGTCTGGGTCCATCTTTAATTCATTTTCTGCAATTACAAACCCCAAATAGACCAGTTCCTTCTGCAAAAACGTACATTTCTTTAAGTTTATCAGCAGCTTGTTCTGTTGTGACTTCTCTAACACCCTTCGAACATGTTGAAGGTGTTCTCCTTTCATTCTACTGAAAATCAAAGTATCGTTAAGATAAACTATCACAAACTTGCCGATAAATTCTTTTAACATCTCATTCATCAATCTCATAAAAGTACTAGGAGCGTTGCTTAATCCAAATGGCATGACTAACCATTTGTAAAACCCTTCATTAGTCTTGAAAGTTGTCTTCCAGTCATCTCCTTCTCTAATCCTGATATGATGGTATCCACTCTTCAAATCAATCTTCATGAAGTAAGTTGCCCCGCTAAGACAATCCATCATGTCATCCATTCTGGGTAGAGGAAATCTGTGCCGAATACTGATTTTATTGATAGCTCGCGAATATGTACACATCCGCCATTCTCCTCCCTTCTTGGGTGCAAGTACTGTTGGTACCACACAAGGACTCAAACTTTCTCTGACCAGTCCTTTATCCAGCAACTCTTGCACCTGTTTACGAATCTCTTCATTATCTTTCGGGCTCACTCTATATGCTGCCTTGCTCGCTAGACTTGCTCCCGGTATGAAATCAATATGATGGCTAATGCTTCTCTTGGGAGGAAACTTATCTGGTAAATCGTCGACTACAATGTCCTTAAATTCTTCCAACAGCTCCTAAATCTCTGTAGGCAATTTTGACTTTTCTGTGTTTAGCAACATTGTTCTTGTCCTTCTTACAATCGCATAATTCACCTCGTTTTCCTTAATCTGCTTAACAAACTATTTTCCTCCTATCAACAATGATTTTGTTCCACTTGATTCTGCGGCATCCTTCTCTTGGATGGGTACAAGTGTATGTTTGACTCCATCTTTCACAAATTTGTAACAATTTGTCTTTCCATTGTGTGTCACCTTCCGGTCATACTGCCACGGTCTCCCTAGCAGTATATGGCATACATCCATTGGCATAGTATCACAGACAACCTTGTCCTGGTATTTTCCAATATGAAATTCAACCTCGCATTGTTCATCAACTAATAGTTGGTAGCCTTTTTGTAGCCCCAAAACCTTATAAGGTGTGGGATGCTTAAGTCGCTTCAATCCCAGTTTTTCCACCATCTCGATGCCAACTAGGTTATCCATACTTCCACTGTCTATGATTAATTTACAACACTTCCCATGTGATTTGCAAACTATTCGGAATAGTGCCTTCCATTGGGTCTGTTCAGCCATCTCCTTGGCTGGCTTCAACAACACTATGTTCAAAACTAAAGCCTCTCCCGTTTCTGCCAAATTTTCTACCTCCTAGGGTTGTTCTTCAGTTTCCTCAGGCTGCGTAACAAATGCTCTCCTCTGGCCAGCATGCTCAGCTTCCGGGCATTCGAAGGATCTGTACCCCCACTTATGGCACTTGTGGCACTGGACATTAGTCCCTCTTCCGCGACCATTTCCTCTTCCATGTTGATAGGGCCAACCTCCTCTAGTGCTGTCTCCCTTCTCTACTGTCCCTGAAGTTCTGGAGCTGCTGCCTTCTTCGCTATTAGTAGCAGTTCTCCCTCTACCGTAGGACTTTCCTCGTCCTCTGCCATTTCCTCGTCCCCTCCTATTATTCTGTTTCCTGTTAATTTTTTCTTCAGTTTTTACAGCACTCTGAAAGACTTCTTCTATATTTTGTGGGGAGAGAATACTGATCTCATCCAGTATTTCCAGCCTCAAGCCATTCACGTATCTCGCTGTCTTCTCTGAATTATCATCAGTATAACCAGCCTGAAAGTTTACACGATAAAACTCCTCTGTGTATTCCTTTACGATCATACCTTTCTGCTTTAAATTCTGCACTCGTTGATAAAGTTTGACCTGTTAGTCTTTAGGAAAAAATCTGCCCTTAAGTTTTGCCACCATTCTTGGCCATTTCCTTATCGGTAGCTTGTTCATCCTCTTCCTGTCCACTTGGACACTATCCCACCATAAAGCAGTGTGTCCTTTTAACTTGGTTGCAACAAATCTAACTCTTTTTTCCTCACTGATCTCTTCGTTTTCAAAATACTTATCTAACTCACTTACCTAATCCAGTAGAACATCTGCAGATAGACTTCCATCATAGTTAGGGATCTCAAGTTTGGGTTTACTGCTAGCTAACAGTACTGATCTCAACCGTCTGACCTCCGGGGCTTCTTCCTCTGATCCGTTCGTAGCAGAAACTGTTTCTTCCTCACTATCATCCCCAAGTTCTGGGTCTCTTCTTCTTCCGGCCTCTACTGCTTCCAAGCGAGCAGTAAGGACTCTCAACTCTTCCCTCAAGCCCTCATCTACTACTCTGCGCACACCTCTTCCATGTCCTCGTCTTTGAACATCCATCTCCCTTATTTTTTTCTCAACTTCTTCCTCTGATACCGTTTGATGGGGTGAGCCCACGTGGTCCCGCCGTCGATACTCCCCATTTGGTGTTGTACTGTCAATTAATATTATTAATCACAGGATTTCAGATATGGGGCAATTTTATTTTCAATCTGTGTTTAGTTGAAAGGTTTTACGGTAGTGGTACGTTGGTTATGTACTAGGTGGACATCTTTCCCTTCTTGGAATTTTAAGACCCCACCTTGGTATAGAGTTTCGCCACCCTCGCGCTCATTTGGTTATTGTGTTTTCTCCTGGTCATTCACTCTGCGAGCTCTCGGCGACCCTTGTGATTTCACTGTGATGCTTCTGTATTTGTTTGAGGCTTGTCCACCTGGTTCTCTGAGCTACGAGCTCCTAGTAGTCTGTACGGTTTCAATGTGGGTTCCTTTAGCTTGCTCGGGGTTTTGTTGCTCTGAGTTCTTTGAGTTGCATGCTCTCGATGGTCTTCATGGCTTCAATGGTTCAGGATTTGTCTTGGGATTATTTCGTTCGTCTGGTAAACTATCGAAACCCTAGTAAGGTTTGTTTTTCTTCGGGTACTCTATTTGTATATCGACTGTTACTATGTATCTGGTGTCGGCTTTAACGGGTCTCTGCCTCTGTGCATCCTTTACTCGATTTATCACTTGGGTTTTCACTATTTGTTGCCTCTGTGTGTTGGTTGATGATTATATGGTTCTTGGTCTCATTCTTCAGCACTGGTTCGATTCATGCACGGTCTCAGAAAACTAATGGTGGCATTCTCCGTCAATTCCTCCGCCAACTTTCCTGGTAAGCTCTGCTTCTATGCTGGATCTTTACACTTGTTTTTCTACCTGGCTCTAACATCTTCAGCTCCTGGTGATAATGAAGAAAATTCGAGGATATGGCGATCATAGCTTGTCTGTCAGGTAAACGGAACCCCTAGATAATATTTGCTCATTCAATTTTTTTTTAATTCCCCTACATTCTGTTTCCATTGGAATTAAATCCCGTTTGTTGGTTTCCCTTGCAGGTAGAGCTACTGCGAGTTTCGGCACTTGGACTCTCAGCGATCCCGAATGAAATCTAGGTAGTGTCGTCCTGTTTACTTGTGGTTTGCTTGTCCTAAGTCTTACGGCGTGTGAGTTGATGTTGTTGTTGGCCTCAAGCCATTGTCTGTGCTTAGTTCTTTTGTCGTGTAATGCTGTTGTCGGGTCGTAGGAATGAGTTTGGAAATTTATGGGGTTTGGTTAATGTGGGTAATTGTTATGGTCCCCAAGTCCGTGAACTAGGTTCATTCTTAAGCTTTTGCACAGAATGTAAATGAACAATAATTTTGATGACTGTATATGAACTCAACTCTAGAATTGAATTTTATTATGTTTATAAGTTCGCATACCTCGATTTACAGTGGTTGTTTTCTTCACTGGAATTGCAAATTCTGATTTTGTATATAGGAAATTATATAAATGATTTCTTTGTTGTGTATCTGGTTATTCTGTTGGAATTGCCTATAGATGGGTGCCGTTACTGCTCCTCCAAATTTTAGTATCTCTGAATTCGAATATCTCCCCTTTTTTATTTAAGATCTGTGACCATGCATTGATAATATTTACACAGTAATTCAGTACAAAGTATTTCACAAATGGTTAGGATGCTGTAGGGATATATGCGCACATAAAATCATATTTTTTCTTTCTATATTTCTTTCTCAATCCGAACCCCTCTATTGTTATTTTTCTCACTTTTTAACAACACTGTTTACAAACCATTCTAACTGCTGTTAGTTTGTTCAATTGGTTACATCAGTTATTCCTCATACGGAACTTTGTCTGGTTGTCTAGTACATTTGGTTTTCATGCTTTATGCTTTTTACAACAGTAACTTAATTGTTTGAAAACAATGACCCTAACTAATTATTATTGCTCCTAATTACAACTTATTACTGTAATATTTTAAGTAACTTAATAAAAGAAAAGAAAAAAAACAAGTATCTTTTTCACTCAATGAATTAATTTCTCTGTCCTCTTCAGAAACCATATCCCCTCACTTTTGTCTTTGCCCTATCAGTGAGATGATCTTGCATTATATCTATTTATCACCTTCAAGGAAAACCAACCTTATGGTGGGAAGAGGTAAACACAGTGAAAGTTATTGAGTAGCAACTGGTGACCTGGGACAAGTTCCAGCAACATTTGAAAAATAAATATCTAACCGAATGATTTCCTGATGAAAAGGAAAAGGAGTTTCATGATATAAAACTAGGACAACTGACTATGGACGAATTTGTGACCAGATTTACCTCTTTGTGAAGATATTTTATGTATATACGTGAAGAAAAGGCTAAAGTTCAAAGCTTTGTTAGTAGTCTACCCATTTTTATAAAGGAAAGGCTAGAATTTGATAACACTAGGACAATGGACGAGGTGATTTGAAAGGCTCAGATTTTCCACAGAAAAATGGAACAAAAAGGTGAAGGAAACAAGAACTGGTCAAATAAGAAGGGGAATAAAAGCTTTTAGAACACTAAAAATATAAGCACTGCTAATTTTAAGGGTGCGTAGAAAGGTTAGAAAAATAGGCATACTAGAAAAAGTCAACAAAAAACCATATTTCCAAACAAGCACAAACCAAAAGAAGTAACAAGTAAGATAGAACTTAGTCAATCACAAAACCCTCCCTTATAGTGATGGGTTTGTGGTGGACCCCATTACTATAAAAATTGTCCCAGCCATGCCAGAGTAGAGAAAGCTGCTAATATTCAAGAAGCTTCTATAGTTAGTGAATTGTTGAGGAACATACCAAGGATCAACATTTCTTTGGAATACCATCAAGTGGATTATCATCCTACTATGATAGAATTGGAAGGTAAGTTACTTAACTAGAACATATATATTTTAGCAAATATGGGAGAAATTTTAAGTTATATTAGTCATAAGGTAGTGGAAAAGCATCATTTAGAGACTCATAAGTTTAAAAATCCCCAGTTGGTACAATTAGCTAACTCAGCAAAGAGAAGAGTGAATGCTAAGGTACTAGATTGTTTTGTGAAAATAGGAAAACAATAGATTAAAGTTAATATGAATGTATTTCCCTAGGATCTTATTACATGACAATTGGCATGGATTAGTTAGAAGGACATCAGTGTTTGGTAAATTGTAAAGAAAAATCTATTAGTTTCCTCGGTGAAGATGGCTCTAGACAAGAAATCCAAGGAGTAAAAAAACCAATAAAATTACACCATATTACCAGCTCACAACAAGGAAAGTGTGTGAGAAAGGATTGTCTAATATATGTTGTCTGCATTGGGTATTCTAATGCTAAGGATAAGACAACTACTTTAGAAAATATACCAGACATTTAAGACTTTGTTGATGTGTTTCCTGAGAACATCCTAGGACTACCCACAAAGCAGGATATTGAATCCATCATAGAATTAGTTCATAGGGTTTTTCCAGTGTCAAAGGCTCCCTACCCTATGATCATACCTAAGCTAACAAATATCAAGATGAAATACAAGAATTGCTTTACAGAGGGTACATCTTGCCAAGTGTATCAGCCTAGGGATCCCTAGTACTATTCGTAAGGAAAAAGGATGACACATTAAGACTTTGCATTGTTTATAGACAGTTAAGCAAGATAAAGTTAAAGGTGATATGGCTTTCTCTAATATTGATTTACAATTTGGTTGCCATCAAATCTGGGTAAGGCAAGAAGACATTTGTAAGACAAAGTTTAGGACCTGTTATGGCCATTACGAGTTTGTGGTCTTACCATTTGGACTTACCAATGCACCATAGACATTTATGAGCTTGATGCATGGTATTTTCCACCCGTTTTAGGACAAGGTTTTCTTGATATTTATAGATGATATTTTGGTTTATTCCCAGAATCTAGAAGAACATAAAGAGAATTTATGGATAGTGTTGCAAGTTTTACAAGAACATCATTCATATGATAAATTTACCAACTGTAATTTTTATAAAGATCAATACAATATTTGGAACACATTATTTCATCCAATGGAATAGTTGTCAACCCCAAAATGATCAAAACCATTATGGAATGGCATGTACACAAAAATATTGCAGATTTGTGATCTTTAATGGGTTTGACAAGCTATTATCATCCTTTCACCCGAATCAATTATCTTGTGACTCCCCTATAGAAGAAAGGAAGGGCCTTTAAGTGTACAACTAACTATGAACAATGTTTTGAATAGATGAAATAGTTATTAACCACTCCCTCAGTGTTAAAACTTTTTAACCCAAATAAGGAATCTGTGGTCTGTATGGATGCTTGGCAAGAACGTATATAGGGAGTGCTTATGCAGGAAGGGAAGGTGATCGCCTACAAATCTCATAAACTAAAAGAATGTTAACAAAGATACTTTGCTTACAATTTGGAATTGACTGTTGTAATCCATGTGCTGAAATTATGGAGGCATTATTTATTGGGCAAAAAGTTTTTGTTAATGCCTTCTCATAATAGTCTAACTAGTTATTTTAAGAAGCCCAACTTAAATATCTGATAATCAAGATGCAATGCTTTTCTCAGTGAATTTGATATTGACATCAATTGCTTAAAAGGAAAAGAAAAACGAGTAGTAGATGCATGTAGTAGAAAGGTGCATTATGTGTATGAACTTCATTTCCACCAAGTAGAATTTAAATTTTTGAATAGATTAAAGAAGCTTCCCAAAAGGATCCATAATACAATTTTTTATGGCAGCAAGCACATGAGACCAACAATATTGAATAATAGCTTGAATATAGCATTAGCAAGGACCATATGTTAACTTTTAGGGGAGGAATATATGTCCCCAACTAGATTTCAATCAAACAACTGATTTTGGATGAATTTCACTCAAGTCCATATGCCTCACATCCTCGCTACCAAAAATTATGTTTAGCAATGAAGAAATAATATTTTTTCCAAGCATGAGAAGGGATATTGGAGAGTATTTGGCTAAGTGTTTGGAGCTAAGTGTTTGGAGTTTCAACAAGTTAAGGTCGAAAACCAACACCTAGTTGGTGTTCTTTGCCTATTACCCATTCCAGAATGGAAATAGGAAGTTATCGTGTTAGATTTTATAATAGGATTCCCCAAAATAAAATAAAAAATATAATGACTCAATTATGGTTGTGGTAGAAAAATTATGTAAGGCAACACGTTTCATTTCAGTGGAATCTACATACAAAATTGTCCAAATAGATGATGGTTTCATGAAATAAATATTTCGATTGCATCACATACCTAGGATAATTATTTTAGATAGAGATGTAAAATTTACCTTTGCATTTTGGAAATCTCTCTTTATAGGATTAGCAACTCAGGTACAATTTATAATTATGTATCATCCATAGATGAATGGGTAGAATGAGAGGATAAATCAAGTACTTGAGGGTATGCTAAGAATGTAAGTTATGCAACAACTAATGAGGTGGGAGGAACACTTACACTTGGTTGAATTCGTGTATAACAACAACTACCTTGAGTCCTATTTGAATTGTTATACAAATGGAGATTTAGGACTCCTACCAATTGCAATAGTCCTCAAGGAAGGATAATGCTAGGACCTTATATGCTTGTAGAAATGTAGCAGAATGTAAAAATAGTCATGCACAAACTAATAGTTTCCCAAGATAGACATCAGGCTTATGAAAAAAAGGAAAGATGATCACCTACAAATCTCAAAAACTAAAAGAACATGAACTAAGATACTTTGCTTACGATTAGGAATTAATTGTTGTAATCCATGTGCTGAAAGTATTGAGGCATTATTTATTGGGCAAAAGTGTTTGTTAATGAATGATCATAACAGTCTAACCAGTTATTTTAAGAAACCCAACTTAAAATTCTCACAAGTAAGATGGGATGCTTTTCTCAGCGAATTTGACTTTGACATCAAATAATTAAAATGAAAATAAAACTAAGAAGGATACACATGTAGTAGAAGGGTGCACTGTGTGTATGAACTTCATTTCGACCAAGTAAAATTTAAATTTTCTGAATAGATTAAAGAAGCTTCCCAAAAGGAGCTAGAATACATTTTTTATGGAAGCAAGCACATACAACCAACAAACTTGACAAATAGTTTGACTATAGAATTAACAAGGACCATATGTTTAATTTTAGGGGAAGAATATATTTCCCCAATGAGATTTTAATCAAACCACTAATTCTGGATGAATTTCACACAAATCCATATGTCGCACATCCTTGTTACCAAAACTTGTTTTCAGCAATAAAGAAAGATTATTTTTTTCTGGGCACGAGAAGGGACATTGGAGAGTATTTGGCTAAGTGCTTCGAGTGTCAGGAAGTTAAGGCCAAACACCAACACCTGGCTGGTGTTCTTTACCCACTACCTATTCCAGAATGGAAATGGGAAGTTATTACATTAGATTTTATAATAGGAATCCCGAAAATAAAGAAATATAATGACTCAATTATGGTTGTGGACGAAAAATTATGTAAGACAAAACATTTCATTTTGGTGGAATCTACATAAAAAATTGTCCAAATAGATGATATTTTCATGAGAGAAATATTCTAACTACATGGCATACCTACGATAGTTATTTCAAATAGAAATGTAAAAGTTACCTTTGCATTTTGGAAAGCTCCCTTTATAGGAGTAGGAACTCATGTACAATTCAGTATAGTGTATCATCCATACACGGATGGGTAGAATCACAGGGTGAATCAAGTAATTGAGGATATGTTAAGAATGTATGATATGCAGCAATCAAGAAGGTTGGAGGAATACCTAAACTTGGTTGAATTCACATGCAACAACAACTACCCTGAGTCACGATTGAGGTGTTATACGAATGGAGATGTAGGACCCTACCAATTGGAACAGTCCCGAAGAAAGGATAATGCTAGGACCATATTTTCTAGTATAAATGGAGCAGATTTTAAAAATAATCCTACAGAATCTAATAGTTGCCCAAGATAGGCATAATGCTTATGCAAAAAAAAAGTGAACCAATCAATAATTTAAAGTTGGGGATCATCTGTATGTACATGTTAAACCAAAGAAGAGTACATTGAGATGTAGGGGTTGCGAAAACTTGCCCCATATTTTGTAGCCCTTTCCAAATACTAGAACTAATAGGACTAATGGCGTACCAGTTGGCACTACCGAGTCATATAAAATTTTATAACATATTTCATGTTTCATTATTTAAAAGGTATGTATATGACCCTAGACATGTTATTCATTAGGAGGATATACAGGGAAATTTTAAACTAGAAATTTAAATTAAATATTAGAAATATTGATATGGTGATGGCATGAACTAATGAAAATATATGATTTTGTAATAGCTCAAACCAGATGGAGAATTTTTGGTAGAGCGTGACCGTATTCTCGACAAGAGAGAAATAATGTTAGAAAGGTGAGCCATCACCTAGGTTAAAGTTGAGTGATGGAACTTTAACCAAGAAGAGGTTAACTTGGAGGATGAGAATTTTATGTAGGAATTGCATCCTAGGCTATTCTAGGCAAATTAACATTGAGGATGATGTTACACTCCAATAGGGAAATATATAACATTCTCAGTCATTCTTAATATTTGTTGAGTTACTTTTATCTATTTTTTCTACTTAAAAGACACTAACTAAAATGTTGGGTGGAAAATCCTAATGGGAATATTGTTAATTAAAAGTTTATATGTTTTTTTGGAATTTATTGAAAAGAACTTAAATTAAATTTTCTTACGGGACAATGGGAAGATACCTTTCCCTCCTCAGAGATAAAGATTATCTCATAAGGACGGGAGCCAAAGAAGACAATACGAAAAGATGGAGGCATCTTGGAGCAAGGGAGAGGGTATTGAGAACCATCAAGGAAGACAATAGGAAAATAATATGGAGGCATCTGAGAGCAAGGGAGAGGGTATTGCGAACCTACACATGACACTGTGAGGCGAGGTAGGACACTGCCTATGAGCTTTTCTTGAGTTGGTCAGTGAGTTAGTGGCAGTATCAAACCTGTTACGCGTTATGAGTTCTAGGTTCGACCTAAGGGGTCTTGTGGCCTATGAACTACCTTGTTGGGGGTTACAGATAAATAACTGATCTAGTATAAAGAAGTTCAAGGGAGTTAAGCGAAGGTAATTGTTGATGTTGTGGTTGGGAGGTCAAGGTTTCTCGAGTCAATTCCAAATAATCTAATGCTTCAAATAAGTATTTACGATGAATATATTTGTATTGTAAATGTACATTTGTGCTTCACTCTTTCTCTCTTTTCTCTTAAAAAAAATATAACCTTGTGTTATAAAAATTGTTGTATGCATTGTCCTTGAATATGAATTAAGTAATAGTATAATGAAAGAAAATATGGGAATTACTGTTCATTTCTTCGAATGTTATTATTATTTCTTTTAAAAGGGAAAATGTTGTAGAATTATTGAATACTTTGTTGTGGGGTTAAAAGTTAGTGTAAATAGGAATTACGGGAGGGTTTACTTGAGACCATTCTTGGCACAATCTACACAGCGCCAGATTTAAGGGAAGTACATACGTGATAAATAGACAGAAGAATCGAGAGGAGTTTGATGGTAGATGGTTATTAAAAAAGAACAAAAACAAAAAAATAAAATAATTTGACTTTAAGGGGGCATAGTTGTGACTTTTCTTCGTCTCATAGGGTTACTGGCATTACTGGTCTCGGCCCGGTTAGCGCCTTGTCCAGGCCGGAGACACGTAGTCACCATTGCACAGCCGTGACCAGATACAACCTATGTTAACCGGTGGTGGCCGATATTATAAAACCTATGTAAGCATAGATACGAGGTTGTAAGTATTATAGCCTCTTTAACCGAAAGACCAAACAAAATCTCGTCGCCCAGTGGGAAGACTGCCCTATGGATGGATAGGTAAGAAAATTGGTTAGGAGCCAAGCTATTAACCCAACATCTCCATATGTAAATACATTGAAGTCGTGAAGTTATCAAGGTTTACCTGTGAGCAAAACGTGAAGGAAATAACCTCATACTTTGACAGCGCTTGGGTAGTTGCACCTCCGACGAAGCACCTAATGTGAAAACACCAAGGGGAACTCATTTTCCAACTAATAAATCATAATGGAAGTAATCTAGCAGTTGCAACACTACATACCCGAGAACAAAGAATGGAGGAACAAGATCCAGCGGGAGGAAATTTGAAGAAATTTTTCGGTGAACCGTGACGTGCAAATGAGCCAAGGATCAGGGGGTGAAATGGTTGGTTCTACCTTAATTGCCCGTAACTCATTAGAGTAGTTGGATGAAAACCCTATGGATTCGACGGTAAGATCCTCTCTAGCTGGGAGATATCTATTTTTTTGAGAGGCTTAAGCTTGTTTCAGCACCACGTTTCTTGATGAGATGGAACCATCAAATGATGATAATGTCCATGAAGTCAAAGCCCAAACTTATGGAAGACAAAAAAAATTTATGTAGACTTTGGTTATAATGAAAAATGTTGGGATTTTTCTGTTAAAATCCTCAAAACAATAAAAACTGAACACAGACACAATGCTTTGTTTCTCTCCACGATCATCTTTAACACAGCTGAACAAAAACAATTTCTGAGAAGAGAGTATTACACACCCATAAAAATATTTGTATTCATTAAAATAAAATTTCTGATACAAAATTCATCATCTTTCACTCAGAGGATTCACCAAAAAAAACATATGCAGTGCTACTCCATTTATTCATTTCCCATTTCATACTACGCTGCTGCATATTGCTAACATTCATTCACTTGCACTGCTGTGCTTCTACCTTGTCTCTCACTCTCTCTCTCAACAACTCAGTAGACTACGATACAAAAAAAAACATTTTTCTTGAATCTGAATGGTTTAATGAACAAAAATGGAGTCCCATGCTGTGAACTGCTCGAGGTTGTCCTTCTCTTCCTTGACTAAGCAGCATATTAACTGTGGTAGCTGAAAATTCAATGTCTTCCTTCTCAGCCATACTGTGAATTGAAAGCAGCCGCCTGCTGCGTTGTACTGCTCCATGCTTGCTTTAACTAGTTCAACGCCACTGAGAAATATCAAAGGTTTATTCAAGCATATTTTCTTTATCGGGTCCGCCTTTCGGGTCGCATTGTATATCGTAGTTGGCTGATCCTCTGTTTTTCTTATATTTCATTATATAATGAAAATGCATAAAATACATTGAAAAATGCCCTGAGCACGGACTTGAAAATTTATCAAAAACTATTTATAATGCTACTGGGTCGGATGCATGCCTTATACAAAAGCCCCGCTCCTTTGGTATCGCCGATAGCGAAATGCCGATGCGATAATGCTGTGGACCCGATAATCTATCAAAAAAAAGGAATTAATACCATCGTCACATCCGTCTCATCAGCGATTGCTCATTTATATGCAAAAGGCCATGCTCCATTGGAAACGCCGACAGTGATACGCCGATGCGATATTGGCGATCTCTCATCACACAATAATAAAGCCCTTTTGTAAGTCCTCCATTGTGACTTTGCCAATGCCATATCGGCGATCGCTCGTCAGCAATGTTTCCATGCTGCTGCACAGCTCAACCATTACGCAGTTGAAATTACATTTTCAATACTCCCCTTTAATTTCAACTGCTGGGTTAGCAGTCATACCCAAACACTTCCTCAAAAATTCAAAGCTTTTCTGATCCAATGGCTTTGTCAGAATGTTTGCTAAATGTTCTTGAGTCCTGCAATGTTGTAAAGTTATTTCTCCATTGCTTACCAATTCTCTGATATAATGAAACCTTGTGTCGATGTGTTTCGTTCTCTTATGAAACGTTGAATTCTTTGATAATGCAATAGCTGAGCTATTGTCACAAAAAATTACTGTTGCTTTTGCTTGCTCTTGGCCTAAGCTCCTTAACATTCTTCTGATCCAAACTACTTGACATGCTGGTGTTGTAGATGCCACATATTCTGCCTCTGCTGTAGACAACGCCACGTTAGGTTGTTTCTTAAAAGCCCATGAAATGGCTCCTAAACCCATGTGAAAAACATAACCATAAGTGTTTTTCCGATCATCTCGACTTCCAGCCCAATCGCTATCAGTATATCCAATTAAATTTGAACATTTTGAAATAGTATATAAAATTCCAAGTATTTTAGTACCTTTGACATACCTCAGAATTCTTTTTTCTGCCTACCAATGTGCTTCTTTTGGCCTCTCCATGAATCTGGAAATCAAACTAACAAAAAACATTATATCCGGCCTAGTTGTAGTTAAATACATGAAGCTGCCAACTATGCTCTTATATAAGCTAGGATCAAAATCCTTGCTGCTGTCCTCTTTGCTGAGTTTTAATCCCATTACCGTGGGAGTGATCGTTGCCTTGCACTCTTGCATATTAATCTTCCCAACACTTCATTTACATATTTTGCCTGTGAGATAAAAATTCCATTTTCATTTGATCTACTTCTATTCCTAATAAGTATCTCAGCAAACCCATGTCAGTCATTTCAAATTCCTCTTTCATGACTGCTTTGAAATTTTCAATAAGATAAACATCATTGCCTGTGAAAATAACATCATCAACATACAACACAACAATTAGCAATTTACCATCCTTTTCTTTGATGTAGACGGTGGGTTCTCCATCACGTTTGTCAAACTCATTTTCCAGTAGATAGGAATCTATCCTACTGTACCATGCTCTTGGCGCTTGCTTGAGCCCATAAAGAGCTTTCTTCAATTTGCATACTTTGTGTTCTTGGCCTTTCTTCTCATAGCCTAGAGGTTGTTCAATATAGACCTCCTCCTTTAACACTCCATTTAGGAATGCTGACTTCATGTCCATTTGGTAAACTTTCCACTTGTTTTGTGCTGCTATGGACAACATTGCTCTCACGGTTTCCATTCTTGCAACCGGTAAGAAAGTTTCCTCATAATCTCTCCCATACTGCTGCTTGTATCCCTTAACAACCAGCCTTGCCTTGTGTCTTTCAATTTTGCCTTCAGCATTGCACTTGGTCTTATAGACCCATTTGACTCCAATTACTTCTTTACCTTTTGGTAACTCAACCAAATCCCATGTCTTGTTTCTTTCTATGGCATTCATTTCCTTGTCCATAGCTTCTATCCATTTCTTATCTTTAATTGCATCTTCGAAATGAATAGGGTCATCAACATGACAATACAAGGAAAATAAGGAATTCATTCCTTCATCATAAATGTCACTCAAGTTTCTGAACTTCTTACCTCTTTCATTTGGTGTGCAAGTTCTTGAAGATGCACTTGAATTTCCTCCTTCTGGTGTGCTTGGAGAAGCACTTTCATTTCTTGTCAAGGGTGTTGCTTGCTGCCCTTGTGTTGGAGCTGCTTTTTGGAGATGCATTTCAGCCATCTCATCATCATCTTCATCATGAGACAAACAGTGCTTAACATTTACTGTTTTCTCTATACTTCCATCCAAGCTTCCTCCTCAATAAATTGAACATCTCTGCTCACAAAGAACTTCTTGGTAGATGGAATATACAACCTATATGCTTTGGATTCCTCACTGTATCCAATGAAGATACATTTCTCCCCTTTGTTGTCCAACTTCTTCCTTAGCTGATCTGGAATGTGTGCATAGGCCACACATCCAAAAACTTTCATGTGGGTGACTCCTTGCTTTCTTCCACTCCATGTTTCTTCAGGCACTTTGTTCATCACAGCTTTTGTAGGACACCTATTCAATATATATACTGCACAGTTTACAGCTTCAACCCAATAATCATTTGGAAAATGCTTTGCCTTCAACATGCTCCTCGCCATATCCATAATGGTCCTATTCTTCCTTTCAGCAACTCCATTTTGTTGTGGGGTGTACCTTGTTGTAAACTGGTTGTGTATTCCATTTTCTCTGCAAAACCGTAGGAATTCCTTGGAGATATGCTCACCTCCTCTATCTGTACTTAAAACTTTGATACACAGCCCACTTTGATTTTCCACAAGTGCTTTGAAATTTCAGAAATTTTCAAACACTTCACTTTTATCCTTCAAGAAATAAACCCAAGTGTTTCTTGTAAAATCATCAATAAATGTTAGAAAATATTGGATTCCCGCTAAAGATGAATTTTGCATCGGTCCACATAAGTCTCAGTGGACAATCTCTAAGGGTGCCTTTGCCCTTATGCTTTTCCCTGAAGGAAAACTTTCTTTGTGTTGCTTCCCCGAAGTGCAACCTTCACAAAGGGTGTCAGGTTTCTCTATCAATGGTAATCCTCTTACCATTCCTTTTCTGCTCAACAACTTAAGACCTCCAAAGTTGAGATGTCCAAATCTCAAGTGCCACATCCAATTTTCATCCTTTGGCACACTTTGGAAAGCCTCTTGCGTAACTGCTACAATTACTTCATTGTTTTTCAAATCTACTCTAATTCTAAGAGCGAACATTTTGTTCCTTGTCATCTTCACTTCAGCAATGCATCGTTTGCTGGGTGCTCTATCCATGATGGTGCATACATCATTCTCAAAGAAAACATTGTAACCCTTTTGAACAGGTTGTCCAATACTCAAGAGGTTACATCTCATTCCGGGAACATAATAGACATATTCTATGGTTTTCCTTCCTCCTTTCTTTGTAAATATCTTAACTTCTCCTTTACCCATAACAGAAATTTTACTATCAGTCCCAAGTGTGACTTGTGACTTCACACTCTGATCAAAAGCAGAAAACAAAGCTATTTTTCCTGTCATATGGTTGCTGCAACCGAAGTCTAGAAACCATATGTCTTCATTGTTTGTTTCAGCCATGTTACAAGCTAATAATACATTATCTTGGTCGATATTTTCTCTAGTGATATTTGCACTAGATCTATTGTTCATATCATTCTATTTCTTCCTACATTCATTGGGATAGTGCCAATTTTTTTTACAATAATAGCATTGGACATTAGATTTTTCATACCTTTGTCCTTGATCATGATATTGTCCACTTTGTTGGCTGCTGCCTTGGCCTTGGTTCTGATTTGGATTGCTGCCTCTTCCTTGAGCATTTGCTGGACTGTTCCTTCCACCTCTGTTCTGGCTTCTGCATCTTCCTCTCTTGTTTCCTCTGCCTTGACCTCTTCCTCTTCCAAAGGACATCTGGGTCTTGAAGGCTTGCTCTAGAGATGAGTTTTCATTTCTACTCAACCTCTGCTCATGAGTTATCAGTGATGCATGAAGTTCATCAACTGAAAAGTTTAGGAGATCCTTTGTCTCTTCTATGGTGGTGATAATCACATCGAACTTTGAGGGAAGGACCCTCAATAGTTTCTCCACAATCCTCCTTTCTTCAAGAGTTTCTCCATGAGATCTTATTTGTGTGACAAGACCAATCACATGTGTGAAGAATGAGTCAATATTGTCTGACTCCTTCATGCACAAATTTTCAAAATCTCTCCTCAGCAACTATAGTTTTGTTGTCTTCACTTTCTCCATGCCTTGATAGGCTGTCTTGAGAGTTTGCCATGCTTCTTTGGATGTATTGGCTACTGCTATCCTTGGAAACACACTCTCATGCACTGCTTGATACAAAAATACGAGGGCTTTTGAATCCTTCTTCCTATTGCTCTTCAACAAATCTTTCTCTGCCTGAGTTAATCTATTAAACTCATTTATATCTGTTGGTTCTTCAAAACCATCTTGAACTAATTCCCATAAATCTTGTGAGGCAAAGAGGGCTCTCATGGTTATTGCCCAATAGTCATATTTTTTTCCATTAAACTGTGGGAGATGAGTATTAAAAATACTCATGCTAGTGCTGGTGCTGGTGCTAGCCATTCTTGCACTCCTTAACTATGCTTTAAATATTTCACTGTGTATTAAAAAAAACACTGACTGTCTTCAAGAGCTACACAAAAACTTTGAGAAATACCTGGATCCTTCTTTTTTTTGACTGAGTCTTCACTCTCCTGGAGAAGCTGGTGTAGCAAAAGGACCTTCCTTCAGCGTCTTTGACACCTTCAAAGAGTCTGGACAGGTTCTGATACCAGTGTTGGAGATTTTTCTGTTAAAATCCAAAAAACAACAGAAACTGAACACAGAGACAATGCTCTGTTTCTCTCCGGGATCTTTAACACAACAGAACAAAAAAAAATTCTGAGAACAAAGTATTACACACCCATAAAAATATTTGTATTCATTAAAATAAAATTTTTGATACAAAATTCATCCTCTTTCACTCAAAGGGATTCACCAGAAAAACATATGAAGTTCTACTCCATTTATTCATTTCCCATTTCATACTACACTGTTGCGTATTGCTAACATTCATTCACTTGTGCTGCTGCGCTTCTACCTTGTCTCTCACTCTCTCTCTCGACAACTCAACATACTACAATACAATTTTTTTATTTTTTTTAATCTGAATGGTTTAATGAACAGAAATGGAGTCCCATGCTGTGAACTACTCGAGGCTTTCCTTCTCATCCTTGACTAAGCGACATATTAACTGTGGTAGCTGAAAATTCAATGTCTTCCTTTTCGGCCATACTGTGAATTGAAAGCAGTCGCCTGCTATGCTGTACTGCTCTATGCTTACTTTAACTAGTTCGGCACCACTGAGAAATATCAAATGTTTATTCAAGCATATTTTGTTTATCGGGTTCGCCTTTCGGGTTGCATTGCATATCGCACTTGGCCGATTCTTTGTTTTTCTTATATTTCGTTATATAACGAAAATGCATAAAATACATTGAAAAATGCCCTGAGCATGGACTTGAAAATTTATCAAAAACTATTTATAATGCTATCGGGTCGGATGCATGCCTTATACAAAAGCCCCGCTCGTATGGTATCGCCGATAGCGAAATGATGATGCAATAATGTTGTGGACCCAATAATCTATCAAGAAAAATGAATTAATACCGCCGTCGGGTCCGGCTCATCTGTGATTGCTCATTTATATGCAAAAGGCCATGCTCCATTGGAAACGCCGATAGCGATATGGCGATGCGATATCAGCGATCGCTCATCACACAATAATAAAGCCCTTTTGTAAGTCCTCCATTGCGACTTCGCCAATGCGATATCAGCAATCGCTCGTCGGCAATGTTTCCATGCTGCTGCACGGCTCAACTGTTGCGCAGTTGAAATTACACTCTCAACAAAAAATATATGCAAGACACTATATGATACAAAGCTACAAGTTAAGGTGTAATGTTCACGAAAATTTTATTGATGTTTTTTTTTTCTCCATTAATTTATCATTGCAATTCCTCCTTATATAATTGCTAGCTAATTTGGAGAAGTTCACCATTGGTTTGGACATTAGTGTGTGAGTAGGGAAAAGGTATAAATATCTTTCTTTAATGGGTATTGATCGATGTTACACTAAATTAAAAATATGATAATTTTAACTTATTTAGAAAGATAATAAAAATATTAACATATATTTTATTATTTTTTTACATTATATTTAGCATTTCTCTCTCATTCTAATTTGTACATCACCTTTTAACACAATAATGAAAATTTGTTGTGTTTAATTTATTGTTTCTTCTTTATATATAAAATTATTTCATTTAAAATGAGAATTCAAATATTTTATTTATAATTAATAGCAATTTATTTTTTCACTTTTCTCTGTGTATGAAACATATTAATTAACATGGCAAAGAAATGCCTCAGGAAGGTATCGAGCTCTGCAACTTGATCTAGGGTTGGCATTAGGGTTTTTGTATTGGGCACCATGGTAGGACACGTAGGGGGCAGTGCTGCTCCCTCCTATAGTCAAGTAGTTACAGATAGAAGCAAGGATGTGAGTAAGTAGAATTTCAAGAAACCTCTGGAGAAGGCAACAGAGGCAAAAAACATGAAAACATTGGGAAGAAACAAACCTTAGGAATAGGAAGGGGACAAGCAGGAAGCTAGTAAGGAGAATAAAAAAGGGGGTAGCAGTCAAAAACCTACTTCCATAAGGACAAATGGGGTCTGCAAACCCAAGTCGAACATCATTCCTAGGGTCATATTAAGCGACCCAATGCTACAAGTGCATAGGGATCATATGACGGAATATTCAGTCATACACAAATTCATGGGGATATGGCCGACGTAGAGGGCACTACAAGTATGGATAAGGAGCCACTGGAAGCCAAAGGGGGAAATACACCTTCATATGGGATCTAAGGGCTTCTTCGCAGTAGTATTCACAAGCATAGAGGATAAACACAGAGTGTTCGAAGGAGGGCCATATTTCTATGATGCGGCAGGCCTCTACATGCGGCCATGGATGATGAACTTTGTCCTGAAACACGAGACATTCACATCGGTACTAGTATCGATTAGACTATACTCCCTTCCTCTGGATTATTGGCTACTAGAATCTCTGAAAACAATAAGCAACAAACTGGGGCATCTTCTAAAGATCTCAGATGTCACTTTGAAAGGAAAATATACCTCCTTCACCGAGATATGTGTGGAAATGGACTTATCTGGAGCACTTCCGGATGTGATAATTTTAGATGTAAATGATGAAGAATGGGTGCAAGTGGTGGACTATGAGCACATCCCATTTAGGTGCTGCAAATTCCATGAGCATGGGCATCTATATAGAGACTGCCCAACAAACAACATGGAGAGAAATGTAAAAACCACTATGGATAAAAATCATGAGGGTTTTACCAAGTTTTGGGGGCAAAGGGAATGGTAGAAAGTCGTCACAAAAGAAGACCAATGAGAAAAGATAACCAGGCCACAATAGCTCTAAGATCCTAGAAGAAGAATAAGGAAACAAAGAAACAAACTAGGAAATGGAGAACATTAACACTGTGAATGAAAGGGATGACAGCATGGAAGATATCAAAGATGACAACCATCAAAAGGAGGATCTGCCAAGCAGTATGGAGATAAATAGGGACCATGAGATCACTCCATGTGAGGTGGGAATGGAGGACCATGAACTGCAAGAGATTCTAAATAGGGAAAATCTAGATCTAGAGAAATTTCTGGAACAAGGGACAACCAAAGGAGTGGACTCCCTACCCAAAGAGGAATATGATAAGGTTCAGTAGCTTTTCCTATGGAGATCACAATCTTAGGGATCTGGAGTCGAAAGAATTCATGAAAGCCAAGAGCATAGAGGGGTCAAGATGATGGAGGAAAGACAGGCACAATCCTCAAAGAACCCAAGAAGGAAAAGAGGAAGAAAAAGATAGAATGAGTTGCTGCATGAATGTGGGAAACTATTGATTAACTCAGGTAAGATGAAAGATCCCACCAGTTATTCCTTTACACACCTTTCTTAATGAAGCTCACAACCTGGAATATTAGAGGAATAGAAAATAGAAGGAAACAAAGAAATCTCAGTAATAAATGAAAGAAGAAAAACCATATATGGTTTTTATTCAGAAGACAAAATCTTCAATGGATAAGATTAGAGAAAATCATAACAAATGGCTAATCAAGTATGAGTATCTAGAGGTTAAAGCAAAAAAACATAGAAGGGGGGATTCTCATGCTATAGGATCCTCATAAATTTGGAATCCTGGATGCTGAGGCATCTAGGAACTATGTTTATTTGGTATGTCAACCTTTAGGCGATAAGGAGATATACATGATCACAAATGTCTATGGACCATAAAAGAAAGAAGACAAACTTAAGCTTCTCACCTCCTTTGAGGAACTAAGAGCAAGACACCCTAATATGCCCTGGATTGTTAGAAGAGATTTCAATTTGATAAGATCTCTTACAGAGAAGAAAGGTGGTATCAGATAGCTAGGTAGAGACCCCATGGCCTTCCAGAACATCATAATGAACATGGGGTTAGTGGACACTGAAACAATAAATGGGACCTTCACCTGGAACAACAAGAGGGCAGGGGCTTCATAAATCGCCTCTAAACTAGATAGATTTATTATTTCAGAGGACCTCCTTCTCTCAGGCCCTGCCATGACAACTTCTATTCTTCCCTTTGGAGGTTCAGACTATTGGCTTATACAGCTAGAAGCCATTTTCATGGGTACACCAAGGAATAGACCTTTCAAGTTTGAAAATGCTTGGCTCTCTCACCTTGAGTTCACCAGTAATATTGACAAATGGTGGAGAGAGGATCTAAACATTCAAGGCATTAGAATGTTCTTGCTCCAATAGAAACTTAAACATGTCAAATCTAGGCTTAAAGATTGGAACAAAAAGGAATTTGGCAATATCTTCAAAGACAAAAGAGAAGTTGAGCAGAAACTCCAAGAGATCAATAAGATCAGTAGCATAGATGGCTTTGCTGAGGAGCGGAGAAAGCTAGTTGATTCTTTGCTGGAAGAATGGGAAGATAGCTGCTTGCAAGAGGAGATTTTTTGGATACAGGAATCAACGATACATTGGATTAGAGAGTGAGAAAGAAATACAAAGTTCTTTCACAAATCCACCATGGATCACAGGGCACACAACAAAATCACAAAGCTCAAAGATTCTCAAGGGAGAGAACTCGTCTCTCACAAAGACATGGAATCTGTCCTTATACAACATTTCCTCAGCGTAGTAGAGGAGCCTCTGGAGGATAGATCCAGGTTCATCAACCATTTCACTCAGTATATCCCTCAGCTATTTACCAGAGGGGATAGCCACAATATTAATAGTCTAGTGTCAAAAGAGGAGGTCAGTGAAGTGTTCAATGAAATGCAAAATGGAAAAGCTCCAGGCTCGGATGGCTTCAATGTAGACTTCTTCAAAGCCTACTGGAAAACATTCAAATAAGGTATCCTTGAGGTGGTGGAAGACTCAAGAAGATCCAAAAAGGTTTTGAAGGCTTTTAATGCTTCTTTGATAGCTTTGATCCCAAAACAGGAAAAAGCCATGACTCTAGATGGTTTCAGACCCATAGCTTTATGCAATGTGGTGTATAAAATTATTTCCAAGGTGATCGCCAATATACTCAAGCCCCTTTTACCATCTCTCATCTCAGAGGAGAAAATGGGCTATGTGGAAGGAAGACAAATCCTCAATAACTTCATCCAAGCGCATGAGGTGGTACACTCTCTCAAAAGAAACAAGCAAGCTGGTATGATCATTCAGCTGGACCTAGCGAAAGCTTACGACAAACTAAGTTGGTTTTATATAAGGGCATTTCTTAGAGCCTATGGCTTCGAACAAAACAGGATAAGATGGGTTATGGCACTAGTTACCACGACCAAGTTTTCCATCTTGCTTAATGGCTCTCCTTCAAGACTTTTCACACCCTCTAGAGGTCTCAGACAAGGGTATCCACTCTCACCCTTCCTCTATGTTCTCATAATGGAAGGGCTAAGTAGAGCGATTAAAATGGCAAATGTTGAAGGAAGAATCCAAGGTATTAAGCTCACCTTGGATGGAGCGGAAAACACTCATCAACAATTAGTGGATGACACAATGCCACAGGACATACCCACAGTCAGGGAAGACAAAACGATCAAACATATTTTGAGTGACTTTGCTATGGCAGCTAACATAGAGGTAAGCATCAACAAATCAAAAGTTTTTTTCTTTAACACTGATATTGCTATTTAGAGAAACATCACTAGAGTTATTGGGTTTCAAAGGGACCAAGTACCTTCCAAGTATCCGGGTATACCTCTCACAGATAAACCTCTAAGCACGGAACTGTGGGAGCCAATAATAAATAAACTTCAGGACAAGGTCAAAAAATGGACATGCAGGTCTTTAAATTTTGGTGGGGCACCTCGTGCTCACGTAGGCTGTCCTACAGGAAATTTCCATTTTCATGTTCTCAGCTTTTCGTGCTCCTAAAGGAATTAAGCAACAAATCAGGAGCATACACAGAGATTTTCTATGGGGCAGAGGAGAAGAGAAAAAGAAATGGGCTTTAATAGCTTCGGACAAGATCTGCAAACCCAAGAGCCATGGTGTCTTGGGGCTTCATGTTCTTGAAACCCTCAACAGATTTTCGGGAGCTAAACTCTGGTGGAGGTGGATCAAGGAATTGACAACTTCTTGAGCTAAGTTTTGGAAACAAAAATATGCCAAGAATTGGGAGGAGAAGGCTCACATTAGAATTTTAGGGCATATTAAAGGCTCCCACATTTGGAAGCTTGCCTCGGAAAATAAAGGCATTGTTCAACAACATAGTTTCTAGGAGATTCGAGCTGGGAACCTAACACAGTTTTGGGAGGATAATTGGCAACAAGAACCCAACTTGTACAAGGAGGAATTAGTAGCTCTCAAAACATATATAGACAACAAAGGTCTTCTTATGGTAAATGACTTCTGGGACCAAGTAAGAAATAATGAAAAATGGAGAATTTGGAAGGATCTAGGCCACAGTGAAGAGAGCCCTCTGAAGGCCGAGGCAAGCTCTCTTACTCAAGATCTAGAGCATAGCAGGATTCTGGTATCCTCCTTTCCTAATCTCCTAAGATGGGGAAAGAACACCGAAGGAAACTTTAACCTCAAAGAAGCTAAACAGGTAGTAACAGGATTTAACAACCTAAACCCTGATCAAGATTAGAAGAATCTTTGGCGAAGCCCCCACTTGATGAAAATAAAGTTATTTATTTAGATAGTTCATCAAAGGAAAATTTTAACTTGGGAGTACCTCCTGAAAAAAGGCCTCACTGGACCATCCAATTGTTACCTTTGTGGCTCACAAGAGGAGATGATGGACCAGCTTCTCAACCTCTACCCTTTCACCTATACCATGTGGGAATGGGTGGCCTCAATCTTTAGGCACACTGATAGGGATAGACTCAGCATCTCCAACACTTTGAAGAATAGGAGGAAAAACTTCTCAGGGAATGAAATCATTAATAAAGCTTGGACTCTGGCTCCAGGCTTTGTCATCTGGGATGTTTGGAAAGAATGCAATAATCAGATCTTCAAGAACAATGCAAGCAAGCCCCAACATATAATTGACCAAATTTTAAGGCAGCTCAAAGACATAGTCAACAACTTGTTGTGGAAACTTTCTAGGGACTCTCCCGTGCCCCAAGATGCGTGTATTCTAGTGCAATTGGGTCTCCAGCCTACAGGCTCATAGGGCATGATCAAAGGTGTGCGCCAAACAAATGCAGATATAAATATTTGGAAGCCTCCTCCACATGGCTTCTTAAAGGTCAATATAGACGGAGCATCTTAGGGCAACCAAGGGTTAGCTAGTTTTGGAGGTGTTATAAGAGATGAACACAGTCAAATAAAGGACATCTTTCATGGACACTTTGAGAAGGCCACTAATAACATGGAAGAACTCATGGCGTTAGAGCAATGCCTAAAAATATTGGTGGATTAAAATTCACACAATGTCATCATTGAAGCAGATTCTGAATTGATTATTAGAGCGGCCGAGAAAATCTGCAATGGTATATCACCGAATAAAGTTTTGAAACACTAGAGGCTACCACAGGGCTTTCATCATATCGACACCCACCTGCAAACCTTAAAAATTGTAATCTTTGTCCACGTGAAAAGAAAAGCTAACATGTTAGCTGATCGTTTTGTGAATGAAGGAGTGATTAATAAGGAAAGGGACACTCGACAGGTTTGGGAGTTGTTACCCCCAGGCAAGCTGTCAGAGGATTGTCTTTGTTAGGCCGCCAAAGATAGGGATTGATGAATTGACAGGATGGATCAAGGAGGCTTAGGAGACAAGCGGGAGGATAGGGAAGCCTAAACTGTTTACTTGCTGTGTGGCAGCAGTCTGCAGATTGTATTGGCATTAGTATTCCATTGGATTTGATCGGTTGATTGAGACCAGCGGAGGAAGACCATGGATGCAGTGGCGTGAGGACCGATTATGGAAAGTGTATGTTTCAATGTATAATTGTGCACCTATGTGTGACTGTATAGATAGCTTATGTACGTATTTCATATAAAGCGTTTGAATGATCCAGTGTTGTAGGTTTGATCGACCATCGATCACTGTAAGGATTGATGGCGATCCATTGATTAATGAAATATTGTTATATATGAGTGTCTATGTGTTAAACAGAGTATGGCAGAGAAACGGGGGTTTAAGCATAAATCCATTGATAAGCAGAAGATCAGCAGCATAGGTAAAAATGAACGAGAATCGTTTGATGGGATAGATCGACGATCTTCACATGGTAGAAGAGTGCGACAATTAATTTGCGAAGGAAGTGGTTTATCGAACCATAAGTGGTATTTCGGGCAAGGTCTAAGTGGTAACCGATATTTCGAGGAAGGCCTCCGATTCCACTCTTCAAGCGACACGTAGCAGCAACGAGCAGAGAAGAAACCGCTTTTCGAGTGACTAATCCTTGTGCTACTTGTCCACCCGAAATCATTGTGGATCATTGGATCTACAAAGTGTAGATCAACAGTGGAGGTTCTGTCGTGTAAATTGTTTGATCGGCAATCGGAGGAAGGAGAAGGAGTTGGAATTGCATTATGTCGATATGTGATTAAGTGATACGTCGATAGTCATTGGATCGATGAAAGAGATGGACGACAGAGATGAGGCCGATCAGAGATTGGTGTTCAAAGAGTGCAGTGGGAAGGCGATGGACCAGAAGTGCGGACCTGCCGATATTTATGGTTGTCGGTGTAAAATGTTTGAAGTCCTACCTTAAGTGTTGTAAGTCGGGTTTTTGTGTAATTCCTGTGTAATCCATATATTCTGATAGAGTGAATCGTTCTAAGTGTTAAAGGTTTAATGCCAATAATGCTTCCGATAGATTTTGTGGGCCATAACCCATAGGCCTCAGGATCGAGTTTTGGTAAACAAAAGGGATTTTGGTTTACCCTGTAACATATGTAATGTATTAGTTCAATTAATAGAAGGCTCCATTCTTACTTGATTAAAAAAAAGGAAATATATTAATCAACATAAATATTGAGATGTTTTATTTAGGTATTTATGGAAATGAAAATATAAGATATTCTTTCTTCTCTTTTATCTTTTTTCAAAATTTTATTACTTTAGGTGTGCATATTAAGTTGATAAAAATATATTATTTAGTATAAACATATTTTATGGATGGTTTAGATTGAAATATTATTGTGTTATTATTTTTTTCAAATACTGCACACCAACTTTATTTAATGGAAAGAATTATAGATAATCTTTGTAATATATGTGAATATAGTTAAAATGAAATTAAATATTTTATATATATTTTATTAGATTTAGCAAAATTTTATTTATTTTTAAAAATTATTTCCATTAGAATTCAAACTTTTGGATCCAAACTTGTTACTTTATGAATTTCCGAAAATCACATTGCCAACATTGGCAATGTGTATTTTTTCCTAAAATCTTCGTAAATTAATATGTTTTCATTTTTATATACTTAAATTATTAATATTATGTTAGAATACAGAGTTTGTATGGTTTATGATTTATATAAAATATCTTTTCAAAAATACATAGTTATTTTAATGCAGATGTATTTAAAACAAGTAATTATGGTTTATCATTGGAGCATAAAAACATAATTATATTAAGTAGTCCATGAACATTAAAATAGCTATGAGATATTTTGGAAATATTTTATATCATATTATGTTTTCATTAAAAAAAATATTGAGCCCAAAGGTTTATTCTACATCCCAGTATGATGTGTAAGGATGTACATCTGTCATCAAAATCTAAATTTTGATTATATCAACTAAAAAAAATATTAAATGAGTATACAAAACTTTTAAATAATATAAACTCATAAAAAATTTACATGTGAATAAATTGGATCCCTCTCCATATTAAATCTATATTGAAAATAAATCTATCTTAATCATATATTAACACAAATAAAAATGAGAAAATATTTTACACAATTTCCCTTTGAAAGCACTCTACTTTTGAAAAACATTTTTTATTGAATGTGAAGTTATATAAATTCTATATGCATAATAACGGATAAGTTTATAAGTGAGATATGAACGTTTAGTCATGGTCATACATTTTCGACAAATAATTTATAACATAACTAATAATACATTTGTTTTTAAAATCCATACATGCTAAAAATTTTCGTAGTAGATTTTTATTTTTGCAGAAGTTATTAATCATGTATTTCCGTTGCCGTCCTCGGATGCCCTTCAAAGAGTAAACGAAATAAATGAATTTCCATACATGATGGCACCTCCCCCTAATAATTCGATACGATTAGATAAAATGAAATAATCTTATAGGCTAGAATAAACTAAGAGGACATGTATCTTCCAAACAATACATTCATACATTGATGTGGACTCGTCAAGGAACTAAATTATCAGCGACCAAATCTCGTAAACAATGGCCGCAACGGTAAGGTCATTATGGATTATACATATTATTAGGGCAATGCTGTCACACATATGAAGGTAGGAGAGTGGTGGATCTGTCTTAGGCTAGAACCCCAATAAAAGACGCGACATGGCTACTCATGAATTATGATATCGACATAGCTACTAATGAGTTTTGATATAAGTTGCAGATGACGAAGAAGAAAAATCTCACGTTGAACTAGGCAACGGACGCAGGATGATCTGAGCTCCATGCTGAGGGTACAGCATCATGGGAACAGTGGGTGCATGTCTGTACGAAGGGGAAATCTCGAAAGAGAAACGCTGTAAAATCATCGACAAAACAAGCTTGGCTTCAATCACACTGAAATTTCGCCCTATGCAAGCCCTCGCCCCAACACCAAATGGAATAAATGCCAATGGATGTTTTGCGGCCCCTGCAACTCCCATACAAAATCTTCCAGGATTGAATTCGTTCACATCATCTCCCCACAAAGTTTGGTCATGGTGAATGGCCAAGATTGGTATCAGTAGCTCCATGCCTTGTGGAAGATGAAGACTCCCAAGATTGACTTCCTTCTTTGTCCGTCTGACAAGAGCTACTAAAGGCGGATATAGTCTCAGAGACTCCTTCACAATCATGTCCACCTGCAAGAAAAACCAAAAATCAAATCGAAAACAAGTTCTCTTTCCTCATAAGTCTATCACCCAATTAGAAAGAAACATGTTGATCTTACAATTCTGAGTTTGTTCAAGGTATTTCTGTCTGGATCATCGTTCCCGCACACGTCTAGCACTTGCTTCCGAGCCATTTGCTGCCAGTCTCGATGGATGGCCAGAAGGACTACTGTCCATGTTAACATATTTGAAGTGGTCTGCTTGCCAGCAAAGAAGAAAGTCTTGCATTCCTCTATTATATCTCCGATTCCTAGAGCACACGCACTAGTATTAGCATGGTCTGCTGCGTTAGTGTTTGCTTTGCCTAACATAAGCCCTAGCAAATCACTTGAAACGGATCTCGTACAGCCCGTATCCTTTTCTCGCCTCTTGATTAGCTTTATCAAGGACCACCTGAGTTCCCTGGCGAGTTTCCATTGATGCAGGCTTTTTTTCGTAGGAAAAAACCTGAGACATATTGGAGCTTTCTCTTCATAGTTAGACAACCACTTAATTAACTATACATTACGCCGTGCTTGCACTGCATCAAAATTGAAAGAAAAGCATGATAGAGTCTAGACCTAAACGTTGGCTTCCACTTTCTCAAACAAAAATCTCCAAAAGGAACCCAATCATACATCAATGAAAATGTATTTAGAATATAGTCTACTGAAATTTTCTAGTAGTGGCAAAAGATTTGCGTGTGATAAATACCGCAGAGAAGCAGTATTTGATATAAGCATGGAATATAAAAAATTCACTTTGCACAAAGGAATATCTGACCTCAAAAAACACGCAACAGAAAAATTTCTTAAGGCTTCTACAGCAAAGACTAACTGCTCAGACTGCATACGAAATATGCATCTTCCTTCCTCGTAGTTGGTGCCAAAACCTGCTTTTGCAATGACATCTGCACTAAAATTCTCAAACTCTTCACAAATGTCTATCTCAGTCACGCCTGCTTCAATGGAACATTTCCATTTATTTAGCATATTCGTGGTACTCCAGGTAATCACAGGAATCAAGGCCTGTTGAGTACACAAACAACCATACCACAATTGAAATATAGAGGATTATATGCACTTAAAAAGTTTAAGAACTGTATATCTTCTGATCATATTTAAGAAAAACTAATTTAAATATATTATTCTCAAGTTCTCTCTGAAGAAAGCTTATTTGAATATATTACTCTCAAATTCTCTGAGGAAAACGCAGGATTTATGATTCTTCTGTGTTGCGTCCACTTCTCGCCTTTCAAATTTGGTAGTCCATCGCCTTCCAATTTCTTCACAATAGGATGAGGCTCTGTTTTTTCATAATCATCATGCTTGAATGAGAATATCTCCTTGATTAGCTCAGGCTCTGCAATAGTTAGTCTTGCAGTAGGGCCAAACCAGACGAGAAAAGTGCTACCTATTAAAAAAAATCAATAGAGGTCCAGTCAAGATGACACTTCCAACCATAATTTCAAACTTCGAAAATATAATAAAATCGACAATATATTGAGCAGCAGTACTTCACCGTAGGACTTCCTCCATTGATGGTAGAATGGCAGAACTCGAGCTAGAATATCGTGAGAAATTCCCATAGTCTGGAAACTCGCTTGATGCGCCATTTTCACCATCTCTGTGGCATTTCCAAGAAATAGCTTATACGGAGGCCCTCCTATGCCCTGTGATTCAAAATGCCGCTGTATTTTCAGAGGCTTCCACCATACAAATCTTATAACTTCCATGATTATTGTAACAAGAAGTACAGCTGAAGCCACTAAACCAGAAATCCACAAATTTCCCTCCATTATCCTAGTAAGACTTCGTGCATTCACAATATTAACAGCCAAAGGACTATATAATTTCCTCAGGCCCGAACATTGCATGTGTCTTTCACCCTCGAGTGAAGTGGATAGGTGAGCACTGTTCCGTTTTTCAGCTCCAAGTCTATTTAATACAGTGATAGCTGCCTTACGGATCTGTTGCTCCATCACATGAGCAGCCATGTTCATTGCCGTGTTCGTTGCCATATTTTTCGCTGAGAATTGTAGATGAAAATTCTAGATGATATTGACTGACCGAATGTTTTCATCGGGAATTTGATTCTTCTCGAAAGTAAATCTTGTGTTGGACAGACGTGTCACAGTGAAACATTGATGTAATTACTTTTTCTGGCACGCTCACCGGTTGCGTATAGAGAAATGTGCACATTTTGGAGAGTCGTGTAGACATGATTTGTAAATTGCGGTGCGTGAATCCATTAACGAAACAATTATTGAAAACTACCTCTGTGCTTGAGTGGTACGTTAATGGAATCTACACCTCGCTATTTAACACTTCAGTGACATCCTCCTTAATTATTGGAGAGCTTTATGAAAAGCTTGTCAGTACTTTCTATTTCTCGCTGTCATCTAGTGGATAGCAGTGTCACGGCTGCGCCGGATAAAGCAGGTTAAGTGTTTACATGACCCCGGGATGTTTATCAAATACATGCTTTTGTAATGGTTCTAAATTTCTTTGATTTGACTGCATTATATCGAATAGCATTTTAGAGCCTTAGTGTTTTATAATTCGTAATAATTTCAACTTATGCTCTCCGTACAGCATTATTAGAGGAGACATTGAGGGTGGTATGAGAAGTGATGTTCATGTTGTTTTAAATTTCACTCTATTCAAATGAGCATTGGAAGTCGTGCATGGAAAAAACAAGTGTGTGTCGTGAGAGTAGTCAAACGGGATCGTGCAAGAAATTAATAGAGGTAGTCATGGTAGTAAATAGAACAATGTCGATTTGTGAGGATAACTGTGGGAAGGTGAAAAAAACTATAGAAAGATATTACACAAAGACAACGCCTATAGTTGCCTTTTTCCAAATCTATTGATCCATTAATGTCCCTTATAATACCCTATGTGGCATTGCAAAGATATCATACATATCATGGCATATGATAATCACTGTTTCCGGCAGCTCCTCTCGTGGGATTTCTGGTCAGTCGGTTGCCTTCACCTTGACCACCACCACTAGACTGTACACTCATTTGAATTTGGAAACCCGCCGAAACAAGAACTCGAACCCGGCCATTCATTACTCTAAATTGGTTTGAAATTTGAAATTGAAACCGCACCATCTCGAAGAATTCGGCGGTACATTTTCATTTAAGAAAGTTCAAGCTTTATTCCAAAGACACCTTCGTCGAACACATCAGGGGCCTACTGAGCGTTGTCATGTAGGACGTGTAGTTGAAGCTTTCTTGCTCCTCAGCTCCTGACATGGTACTGCAAAATATACACGTTGGAAGCTGCCAAACCAAGGTTTTGGATGAATTCCGCACAGCCAAATTGGGGGATCTTTACGCCTAAGAAGACAAAGACATAAATCTCAGCCATCAAATATCGTTGAGCAAAAATGCTTCTTCAAGGATCCAGTATTGCAGCAAAAAAATGTATGCCAAAGAATAGATTCTAATCATCCCTTAGGCTAACAACATCCGCGGAAATCCCACGTCCGTCAGCCTCGAGGTCGAGAAGCGCAAGAACAGAGTGCGCACCGAGCAAGCCATCACCAAGACTCATCAAACAACCAGCTGCTAGTTTTTCCTTAACTCGACGAATTATTTTTATGGGATTTGTGATTTTTCTATTTTTACAAAATATTTACAAGAATGTAACCATTTCAGAGGTAAGTCGCTGCTCCTCCTCCATTCTAGTAATGTACTGGAGGAGTGACTTGAAGACTTGAGTGACTTGAAGACCTGTAGCCTGCCATCGATGCAGACAAGTAGTGATGAATATGTGTGATATTTACATACAGTGATATGAGGTTCAACAGTAAGTTTCCGGGGTAACTTGAGAGTTGAGGGTTCAAATATCATTGAGTATATATATGACTTATTGTGTCTCCCTTAGAAGAGTAGGCAACCCCATAGAGGACTGTAAGTTTTCTGGGTGTAACCAGCGAGAAATCTAATTGAGTATATATATGACCTGTTGTGTCTAGGCTAGAAGAGTAGGCAACCCCATAGCAGACTTCTCTGCTCTTGTTGAGGCATAAGTTTCCTTTTATTGTAAGGCTTGCAGGCAGTTGTATGTAGCTTAGATTTATAGTGGCAGCCAGTTAAATTTAATCCTGGGTCTGTTCAGGATAACTCTCACTAGTTATCCATTATCAGAGATTAAAAAAAATAAAAATATGTGATGATATTTAGATTCAAGCCTCACAAAAGCTTGATGGCTGGTTTTTTGGGTATTTTCTATTTCTCCTCAATGAAAACTATATGAATCTTAAATTTGAATTGCGGAGGTGTATAATGTATTTGTATCCGTAGAGAAAGACACCATAACTTCAACCACTGTAAATATCTCTCCTATAAAAACACTTATTCTTAAAAAAAATCATAAACAATGAGAAAAACTTTGATGTACATCTTCATTTTGGTGGTCACGTTCACCTGGATTAATGTTAATTTTTTTATATTTATTTTTTTCATTTAGATTGAATGTTGTGGTGAATATATATATATATATATATATATATATATATAT
>APFE031716553.1:67463-81640 GCA_000404065.3 Pinus taeda
ATAGTATTTGCTCTTCTTTAAAAATTCTAAATCTCTTGATCAAATTAAACACCATTACTCTGCGAAGAAGTAAAAATAGGGAAGTGTTGAGAAGTGTACCTTAAGCCTTTGGCTATGTGATATTTATTGGTTGCATTCTAATCATAAAAAAATAACTTTTGTCAACAATTTGCTTGAGTCGAGTATGTTAATTTCATTATAGGATGAATGAGAGATAGGGATACTCAGCTATTGAATTTGGCCAAGAAAATGGTTGCATTTCATGATCAACAGAGGTATATTGATGAATATTTAGAATAAATTTCACTTGGATTGAAACTGATCAGCAAATGCTTCTGGTTTGCCTAATAATGCTTCTAATGCTACTTGTTAAGTGAATCTGGACAATATTTATAACTAATAAATTTTGGGAAATTCCTTATAAGATGCTTTAAAAAAGTGCCAAACCTTCTCATTAGCAGTCAATAACAGGTCACATAAGTTACTAAGCTTTTTGTTGTTCTTGTAGACTATGAGATGCCACTGGCTTTCTTCATAATACTCACACCTTGGCCACGGTTGCTGAGAATCTGAGACTTTCAAGGTGTGAACGCGCATAAACAGCTCCACCGATTTTAACTGGAATCGACTTGTCTGCTTTATGACCTGGATGGTCTGCAACCCAGTCGAAGATCTTAGGTTGAGACGGTGAGGAATGGCGTTTGCAGGCCACAGAAGCAGCGGGGGTTCGAACATGGGAGGTAAGGGGACTGTGAGAGTAGAGAGACCGCCGACTCGACTGTGCCAGCAAAGAAAAATGTTACGACAAGCAAGATGCTTTGATTTCATTTTAAGGTAGGTAAGTCAAGTCGGTTGTTCTCATGAAAATTACGGTTTTGACACGGCACTGCAGGGATTGTTTGACACGGCAGGGCAGCCATGGTTTGACATAACACAGATGACGTGTCCCGAGACTGTAATGTGAATTTCAATGATAAGCCATAAGTTTTGTTAACATTAAATGTTGGAGATTAATGCTAATGCAAACACACATAGCATTAGTTCATGAAGCTGTGAAATTGTTCTAATCACTTAGTACTTATGCCAATTTTACCCTAACTTTTCAGCATGTATACCTCGTTTTGAGGCCAAATAAGATGAAGATTTGTTTGATTGGTTAAAAGCATAAGAAATTATAAAATATTGTATTGGTTTCTGTGTCCTTTTAAAAAACTTTGTTTTAAGTTAAAATAGGGTTGTTGATTATCACGTCAAAGTAATGCTATCTAATCGAATCGATTACTATAGTCCCTGCAGCCCGGAAGGGGAATGGACTAAAAAGGTACTCACTTGAAAGTGTTACTGTTTCAAATGGAAATTTTGATATTTTAAAAATTATTTTAATATATAATTATGTAAAGAAGAGTAAGAAAATGTTATTTTTTTATTACTGATTTATTTTGTTAGTATGAAATATCAATATGTATTAATATATTATTGTATATTAAAATGAAAATTATTTTCTTTAGATGTTTAGATAAAAATGTTATAAAACTTATTTTAATATTTATAATTATTAAAATAAGATATGAAATAATTACAATAAATTGTTGTTAGTTAAGAGAGTGTTGTCTTTTTTTAATTTATTTGGTTATTTAGTTAATAATTAGTTATTAGTCATTCAGTTAATTAGAATCATTATTTTATATTGTGAAGACAAATTTCTCTTATCAATATCATTTTAAAATGTTAGATAAAATTGTTTTTATAATACAAAATATTTTTTCATAATAAATATATTTATTTTATTTAATAACTATATAGATAAATTTATGAGAAAAGTATTATAAAGTTTTACAATACAATATTATAAAGCAATGTTAGGTAAATTAATATTGTTATTGCAGTTAATTATTATGTGAGGAGAAGATATAATAATAATGAGTTCTTATTTTTTCTTATTGTAAAATATTTTAATGATATACTTATTGACATGTTTATGGCATTTTTTATTTAGTAAATGAAAAAGTTTGGGAAAATTATATTATACATACTTTTAGTTAAGTCACTCTTATTCTCAATTTTTTTATTTTATTTTTCAAACAAAAAGGAGATTATAATAGTTTTTTTTTTTTTTTTTCAAAAAAAAAATAAAATTATAATAGATTCTCCATTGTAAATGAAAAATCACATTTTATGAAGGAGTCGATGTAATGAATCAATTCCTTATTGGAATAAGATATATACATGTTTCATGAAGTCTCTTTATTCCACATAGAGGGGCTTTAAGTACAACTACCTCCCTCAACGAATGAAGTTCTAAGATTCAAATCTTCTACTTTATCCCGCTAGGAAGGATTGGGATTCCCAATTAGTGCTCATTGTTGCTAATTTTCCTAATTTTAATCATACTCATAATCCAACACCAATTATTCCAAAATATTTCAAATTTGTTTATTTTCATTTGGTGTCATTTTTTTTGGATCCCCACTTAGTGCTTCTTGTTACTAAATGGCCTCATTCTAATCATAGTCATTATCCAACACCAATTATTCTAGAAAATTTGAAATTTTTTATGTTCAGTTGGTCTCTTTTTACTTGAAGGATGATATTATACATGGAGACAAGTATCTTTTAGATATCATGTTTGTAAATAGATCTAACACCAAATTAGCACACTCACATTAGGGGGTGCAACTTGCACAGGCATAAATAGATCCACCCATCTGGCACACTCACCGAGGTGAAGACAAGAAGCAAGTCCGACAGGTGCTAAACATGTAGTTTGATAGTTGGTGCGCATGACCACTGGCACACACTTGAAGATCAACATGGACACTATGCATCGTTGTGTTTCTGGTTCAGCCGCACCCAAGAACACCATGCAGATGCTATCAGATGAGTTGGACGGAGGAGTCATATCATTGCACCGGATGCAATGGAGGTAAGAGTTAGCTTTAGCAGGATGTCACCATTGAGCACACTGATAGCATCACGGACGACTAAGCTTGACATCATCTCACCAACTTTGACCATCACAAGGATGTCAACGAGTTGGTCTCATCACAATGGTCTAGGTGTAAGTAATGTCTTGCATGGCTTGCTCAAGCCATTTTGTCTCACATGGGCACATGTGTATTGTAATGGAACATCTTGTCATGTGGAAGTTCAAGTGTCAATAGTTGGTTGTAATAGTCTTAGAGTAGATGAAGAGTCATGAGGGTAGAAGAACTATCACAAAGGGGAATGTCAAGGGCCACCCCACACTTTTCAAAAAGAGTCCTTCACAACTCATTGTAAAGGCTTTTGGTCAGCCAAGCTTTTGATAGGACTATCTTAGAGAGATCTTTGATAGTATTGTAATGAGCCTTGGCTTCTCCACTACACAAAGCTAGTATATCTCTTTGGAGGAGCAGGCGTTGTGGTTGTAACATTCCACTATCAGAGCTAGTGGTTGGACATGGATGTATTGTATGACTAGAACTTACACTTCTTAATATAGCAAAGCCAACACATTTCATGCATGTCATATTGTATTACAACTATCTTGTTGACTCTAAATGGTATATGTATATGTTTTCTTACGCATGCATGTATGGATTATTATGTATAAGTATGGATGAATCTTACTGAAATGTGTTGATTTGTTTAACCATCACTTTGGATTGTTAGCTAACTTTATTTCCAGTTTTTGATGCATCTTTGCTCATGTCTTCCCTTCCAAGATGCGTACTATTACAGGTTTCCAAGGGGTGCACTCACCGAACTCTCCATGTGTTAAAATTGATCATGCACCTTCCTTGCCTTACTACAGCTATCACACCCTTGCTACCAATAGGGACATCTTACTTGCCTTTGTGTGAAAACGCAGTCAAGGAATTACCGTACAACCCACTGCTGGGGCTTATACACCAAACGGTTTGAGGTCTAATTGGTACTTCTTACCAAGGAGATTGATCTGAAATGATCATATGTTAAAACTGATGTAGAATTGTTTATGCTATTAATGAATAGAATGTTAATTGAAAGTGCTGAAATCGTGAGAACTTCCTGAGAAGAAAGACTTTATCGCAACTGATAAAACATAGGTAAGATGCAAAACAGAAGTGAAAACAAAAAATACATAGCAATACCAGACATCAAGATTGATTACAGAGTTCGTCCCTGATGGACTACATCTCCGGGTCCACTTTCAATATGGGTGACCTCTTTATTAGGATTGAAACTGAGCAGGTCGATTAAACAGAGATTGACCAAACTGAATGTGCACGTAGGTACTTTTGGTCACTGTCATAAAAAAGCTCTTTGAACCAACATTCCAACACCTATCACAGTTCCTAATTTAGACTCTTGATTCTCCTATTACATTGAAGACAATACAACCTATATCCCTCTAGAACTTGCACATGAAACTCAAAACCACTCTAATGCACTTCAATGAGAAAACTACTTTTGAAAACCCTGCAAGTACACTCTAACCTCCTCAGGCTAAGTTTAGGATGAACGAGCTACAATCTGGGTTTGTTTGGTCTCGGTCTTATCATTGTTTGCCACCTAGGATAACATACATGGTCCTTTAATTAATGTTTTACAACAAAACTATAACAAAAACCCATATTCAGACTTTGGTTTATCACAAGACTGCTAACAAAAACCCATATTTTTAATACAATGTTTGAATACAAGTTCTCCCTAACTTGAAACATCATGTTACCAAAACCATTTTACACAAATTGTCACTATGTGACATCAAACCCAACGACCACATCACTGACCCACACATCACTCATGAGGAAAGAACGATGTTGACGATGAACTGAACCTAACGATGAGATGAACCTGACGATGAACTAAACTTGTGTAACTGATCTAATGAGATCCTCCTAGATCAGGGATCCCCTGACATGTTGGCAGGTCCAACATCGTCAACACATTGATAAGCCTCATAGAGGCAATGTATCTGTAGATTTGTTTTTGGACATTCTTTACGTGCAGGTGAGGAAGGAATGATTGATGATCAACTTCGAGATGAACATTTATTCGTTATTTCAGTTCTCTCTCCATGGTTTGTTGACATAAAAAACTACTTAGTGGCTACATAGTTCCTTCCAAATATGTCCTCGAAGGAAAAGATAAGAATTATAAGAAAAAGTGCACCATTCACATGGATTAGGGGCAATATCTTTAAGCTAGGCACATATCAAATTCTGAGGAGATGCGTCATGGAGGAGGAATTGTTTGACATCCTTCTACCCTTTCATGATGGGCCTTCTCCAGGTCACTTTGTAGCCAAGATGATAGCTTTAAAGGTACTACAAGATGGCTACTACTGGCCCACTCTACACTAAGATACAAGAATATATACCAGTCGAAGTGACCAATGTGAAAGAATGGGGAAACCTACGCCCGGGGATGAAATTCCTTTGCAACCTCAATTGAATCTTGAGCCATTTGACAAGTGGGGCATGGAATACATTAGGCCCATTGATCCACCATAAGGGAAGAAAAAGTACATAATTGTGAGCACTGGTTAATTGACAATGACAGCAAAAACTAAGGCTGTCAAGGTAGCAACATAAGAGAAAGTGGTTCAGTTCTTAAGGGGTAATGTGTTTTACACATTTGGGTACCCTAGAGAGCTAGTCACTGATCAGGGCACTCAATTCACCTCACACTTGATTGAGAATATGTTGAGTCAGCCTAATATCAAGCACAAGAAGTCAAGCTCTTACCATCCTCGAGCCAATGGAAAAGTAGAGGTTACTAACAGAGCATTGGAAAGCATTCTCATAAGGGTTGTGAAGTGCATTAGGAAATATTGGGTTGACAGACTAGTGAAGGCCACTTGGGCCTATAATACAACTTAGAAGAGAACAACTCGCTTCACCCCTTATGATTTGGTCTATGGGAAGAAGGCTCTTCTCTCCATTGAGTTTGATTACAACACTTTGATAATAGAAACATAGTTGGATTTGGATGTTACAAGGGCACAACAAGAGAGGATGCTTCAACTCAATGGTTTAGGTGAATTCAGCATGTAGGCCCTCCTACACACAAAGGTGACTCAAGTACAAAGAAAGGTTTGGCATGAAAATAACATCAAAGACAAAGTTTTTCGAGAGCGTGATTGGGATCTGTTATATGACTCAAGGTTCAAGGACTTCAAAGGAAAATTGATGACCAGAAGGCTAGGCCCATATGTGACAGAAACGTACCATGAAAATGGGGTTGTTGAGATTAGAACCATTGATGAAGAAGGTATCCCCTTGCTTGTCAATGGATACATATTGAAGTCCTATGAAAGACCTACATAAAAGGAAGAGTTTATTAGTACTATCAGTAAGGAAGTCAATGTGATTGGAAGTGTCTCAACTTCCAACTTAGTGAATTCTTGAAGATTGTTTTATTTTTGAAGAAAAAGTGAAAACAAGAGAAAACAAAAAAAATATGGGACCTAGGAGAAAACCTCCATGAGCCACCTGAGACCAACTTTTGGGGTTGAAAAATGCCTTGAGGCGGCCCAAGAGTGAAAAAAAAGAAAAAAGAAAAAACAAAAATATCCCTAGCTAAAAACCTCACTTGAGGCACCTATGGTAGTTAGACAGGTTGAAAACCTCCTTTGAGGCGACCTATGTTACCTTCAAAAAATAAAGAGAAAACAAACAAAATAACATGGCAGGTAGCTCAAACCTGCCCACTAATAAAATTATGTGATTTGTTTTGCAGGTTTTTGAAGACAACAGAGGACACCAAGTGAAGAGGAAATCAAGCCAAGGAACAACCCATTCCTCCTTCATTCACATCATATCTCCCATGCCTCCCATGTCTCCATAATCCATTCTCATTTTGAAGCCTAGAAAACCAGTTTTTAGGCAATTTTATGAATTCTATAGAATTTTCTATAGTTACTATACGAGTTTCTTGTAGTACTACAGGATGTCATGAAACTCTACAAGAATAGAATTTTGGTTTAGAAATGATGATGTAGGCATGTTTTGAGTTGAAAGAGGGGACTATACACCTCACCACATTTCACCCAACACCAACTCATGACCATGCCACCCTTTGTGCCCATCAAAAACCAATATATATATATATATATGAGTCCAAGGGGCATACCATCATTGGCATCACTCACCTACCATTCCATCTCTTACACTCCGTCACCAACCACCTCTTCTCCAAGTGAAAACAAGAAACAAAAAAAATGATGAAAGAGGCAGCTGCAGGATTTCCTGTAGTACTACAGAAAAACCCTATAGCAGCCTATGTTATGACAACAACAGTTCTCCATCCCTCCTCCTTCAGCTTCCTTGAAGAAAAAGAGTTTCAGCACCCCTTCAGTCACTATGGAACCTATCCAAAGCTCATCAGCAACAAAGGAGGAAAAGTACCTTGACACCACAATAAAGAAGACAAATATATCAGCAGGGTGAATAAAAAAAAAAAATGAGCCAAGGAAAAACATGTACCTGAACAAGAAGAAGCACAACAAATTCGCCCTCCATCATGCATTGACCAAGTGAAGGAAGGCATAGGTATGGCACCTCATCCACACTCTTTCCTAAATACAAATATGATAAAAGTGTAGGTTTGATTTTATAACTTGGAGGTGGCTAGTTAACTTGGCCACCCTCAACTCAAAAAAAAGAAGTAAACTCCTAGTCAGTAGGCTAGGTGGCAAGGTCACATAAAATAAAATGAGTCAAAATGTTGATTGAGTTAAGTTGTACAATAGTGGGTAAGGACTATGACGAAAGGCTCCATGATAACTAACGATGGTCCAATGGTCCAAAAGGGGAAATCACGTACACTTCCAACCAACATAATGATCCATGGAATCAACCATAAATAGAAAAAATCCCTAACTTTCATGAACACATCATTCATTTCAAGATCAAGAGAACGAGACAACTTGGAACAACCATCGAAGAAGCAAACTAGTTTCATCCATCCTATAGGAAACAACATTGTGGGGAACACCTATAGGAAATGCAAAAAACTATAGGAAACAATGGGAATTGTCAAAAAACTTTGTAAGGGGATGCCTAGGGTCCAACTATTCAGAAATTATCCTTACTCGGGGAATCACAAAGAAAATTTTGACTTGATATATAGGGAATACAAAAAAAATGAAATTTGCATTATTATTTAGTAATTACATTAGACCTGGGGGTAGAACAAATCATGTGGAGTAATTACGTGGGAATAAAGAGATAATTAGAGTCACCCTCCTAAAATCTAAACCCCCAGTCACCTTGTAAAGCTCTAGAGCTAGGCCACCAAACTCCCTATAGTCAGCTTGCTAGAGAGGAAAAAATGACAGGAAGTTTCAACAGAAGGGAGCCCACATGGACATCCAAAATACATCTCCATCCCCTTGTGGTAGAGATATTTAGGAGTCATCAATGGTTGGGATTCTTCGAGCTTCTTAGAGGATATCATGATGATGTAGCTCCAGAATTTTCCATGTCACTCATCCCTCGGTCTAGAATCAGTGCTACTTCTGTGGTAATAGGATTTCCAATAACAATTACCCCTGAAATCATTAGGAGAATCACTACACTTCCTCTACACACGAAATGGAAAAAGGAGGATAAATCTAGAAACACATTTTCTAAGAAGAATTTTTTCTTAAGAGATGAAGAGCTCATTGAGGACAAAAATGGGACTAGAAGGCAGAGCCTTCCCTATCCTTGGGATGAAGTAAGCTATCACATTCTCAAATATATTTCTTATGAAGGAAGGCTCAATATAATCTATGGTTACCAATTTAGACTCATCCATGAGCTAATATTTTGAAAGAGTTACCCCTTGAAAAATGACTTAATATACCCTACCTCTTATTGCAATCGATAATACACATGAGCCTAAAGGTAGAGGAAGGAAAACATTAGCTGCTGGCACACCATGGACTCATCAAACTCATACTACAAGATGCCTTGAGCAAGTTGAGAGTCCTTATTTTATGGTCCAAATTTATGGACATGGACATGGAGATTGTAATTGAAGCCATTGAGTATGATGGGGACCTAACCTCTAGTCGTGAGGAGGAAGAAGAAGAACCTGAAGAAGAAGAGGAATAAGTTGAAGAAGAAGAGGAAGAACCTGAAGAAGAAGAGGAGGCAGAGACAAATAAAATAGACGAAGAAGAAGAAGGATAAGATAACCCTAGGGTGGAAGAATAGAAGGATGAGGCAAGCCCTGGAAAACATACCAAGGAAACGGATGAATCTCCAAGTGTTTCTTCTAAACCCATAGTGAGGGAGGCAACTCCTCGCTTGACTAACCTAACCACACCCATAAAGTCAAGAGGAAAAAGGCGGAGGTAGGCTCCCCTATATTTCAAAACAAGGAGGAGCACTAGGATTAAATAGGGGAGACCACAAACACCCACCAAGACCCATACCATTATTAAGGATTCATGAAATGAATAAGAAAAACTAGTCTCCCTGGAAATTAAAAGTGTAGGGCACAAAAAAGCAATTTTCCCCAAAGTCGACGATCACCAATATAAGGAGGTCTATCACATGGTCATAATCAGCAAAGAAAATCCAAGAACCTTTGACCCCATTTCAGAAAGGAAAAAACCTCCTATATGAAACATAGAGAGTCTTATAGGAAACTCTGTTAACACTACAGGAAACACAGAAAACTAAGCAGGAAGAACAAGGACAAAGGAAAGGAAGGGAATCAACAACACAAATACAGGAGGAGGAAGATGCTCCAAAGACATCAAAGGGAGACTCCTAAGAGCTGAAGGAACCTAGCCCACAACCCAATCTGGGCTCTTATTACAGATTCATTAAGGGAGGTAGAGTAATACCTCAGAAATTTTCCATCCCTCACTTCTTTGATCTTGAGAAGGAGAGAGGAAGGACACATCACTAAATGTAAATTTCTAAATCAAATAATGTAGAGGATGTGGGCCATATGGAAGAGAAGCTACTGGAGATGGCCAAAGAGTTGAGTAGGATAAGAGACATGGAATGGATTATGAAATGTCAACTAGATGCTAAAAACACATGGCTGAGGAGGTAGGTACATGGAAAAGAGAGCCAATTGGCCACTATGGTAAGCCTCTCTATGGAGGCACTCCAGTGCAAGATGCCACCAAAGTCATATGCCTTGTGACCAAGCACCCTAGAGGATAAGGCCAAGATATCTAAATTTTACTTACACAACTTTGCCTTAACATACTTGAATGTGTGCGACCCCAATGAAAAGTTGGGGGATTTACAACTAATGGCCCTTGCATCATAGATGAGTCATGAGGAGGCCATGGCTAATGAGGTGAAGGGGGTGTTAGAAAGAGAAGAGAAAGAGCCTCTTTACATCAGAGCAGAATATACCAATTCTATGGTTGTCATTAGCATGCACAACATCATCGCCAATGATCCCCAACTTGCACTAAGATACCTAGATACACAAGAGAAAGAAATCACTCATCTTGAAGACACCTTGAGACTTTTAGGAGATGAAAGCCATCAAGCATGCCAAAGGAGATGGGGCACCCTACCATACAACATAAGGATTAGGGAGTATCATTCCCTTGCGAGAATGAAAGATGCACTAGAAAGGACCCCACTGTATAAAAAGGCACTACAAAGACTCAAAATGAATTGGATTTGTTTGAAAGTCGGCCCATCATTATTATTAGGTATTTTAGAATGAAGAAAGGAGGAAGAGGAAAGAAAGAAGTGGGAGGAAATAGAAAATCATGCACGATTGTATCCATAAGAGGAGACTACATCAACAAAATCCTGTGATGTCAGAGAGGCCACAAGAGAAATGAAAGACATGGACATAGATTAAGTTTCTGAGAGTGTGAGAAATACTTTTAGTAGGGGGTGATGATGAGGCTCATCAATAGGTAAATTATATGGACCTCAATGCCATTCTCCAGCATATTAAAATCAACTTTTATCACATTTCCTTACATATTTTATTATATTTTTCTTAGTGAGAAGGGTAAAGGTGAGATGCCATGCCATGCGGCCTAATATGCATTAATTGCACGATTTGGAGCAGTTTTTGGCTCATTTAACTGTGGGAACTCGAAGTAGACAAATAAGACGGATTTTATGAGATTGGATCTCCCTCCTTAACTCCTCAATCACTCGAATATTCCTACACTAGATACCATCTGCTCGAAGTTACAAGCAGCCAAGTCCACCATGTTTATTGGCAACCAAGCCAGTGATAGTTGAAGACAAGTTAATATTGAATTTGGGAGCCAATGATCCCTAATTTTAAGGAAGTTATTGGTAGCTTTAGTTGTATAAATAAAAAGGCCTAGGGCCTTACTAGGATATGACTTTTTATTATAGCCAAGAGGCAATTTGGAGCATATGATATTGTGACTATTATTCTCATGTTATTTTCGACATTTTGGTGATAATGGAAAGGGATTATTTGATCCATCACTGAGTTGACTCAAAGGGCTCAAGCTCTTGGGTTAGGGCTCAACCCTAGCAGCAGAGGGTCCTTGTTTTTTTGCATATGTATGCTTAGATTACATTCATAGTTAGTTGTTGAAGTTATTCCTGTTTTTGCAAGTATTTGAATGATTGTTTAGATTTTCTCCCATTAGTTAAAAACGTAGATTATTGGTACAATAGTGAAAATGAATACTTCAAAAAATCTTGTGATAGTGGCATGTTCCTCATCTCCCTCACGTGATCATGGTTTGAGGGTCCCACTCTCACAACCCAAAAAACAGATTTGTCTGTTTTGATCATTGCATGGCTAGGGTTCTTGATTGAGTAGCTTATTGTTTATAATTCCTTAGAATCACCCGCAATTATCATTTTGGTTTTTAGAGTTGTTGTAGTTTAGAAAGCATTGCATTTCACAGATTTCACTATTAGATGTCAATAACTTTGTTTTTCCTAAATTCAACTCATCTTTTCCATATGTAAATGAGGTGATACATAAATGAACAAAAGAATTTATGTTGTTGCAGGAGTTTCTAATCTACAAGGAGAACTCATTTCACCAACCTCATCCAAGTTGTCTTCACACATAGTACCCAAGTCTACCAACCCTAATATGAATTTCTGCCTTGTAGGAAAGTGAACATATGCCTTGAGAAAATCCATCCATCTTGAAAAGTTAGGCTGAGGCTTGGAAAGTGTACAAATCCTCTATGCCTTATCCCACCATCGAACACCTTTCCCACACTTTATTCCAACTCTCCTACCCTCCTATATCTTTTAGCCTATTTCGTGTAGTAAACGAGGACATCATGTAGTACAACAGAAAACCTTGTAGCAGCATGTTTTAAGCTTGAATTAAGCATAAGTGATCATCTAAGCTTAGGTTGGGTCTCCAATTGGCTTCCATACCGTAAGCACCATTCCGGACCTAGTTCCCCATTCCATTCTCCCCTGCAAAAGATTAGATTGGTTCACTTCAAATTTACATTTATAAGGTTGAAAATGAAAAAAGACTATTCTCTGCAATTTCTAGTTAGTACGTGCATACAAGAGTTAGAGTAGTTTGAGGTTAATGTCGATGCTTACTTAGTCTAAATAACTAGATGTTATAATGCAAGATTAAATTAGGCCTCTTTTCCAAGCAATGTGTAAATGCTTAGCTATATAATTTCATGTCACTTCACAGAAATTTCTCATTCAACATTTTCATTTCCTAAGATAGGCAACATTTCCTTTTTGCATTGTAGATAATTTCCCATTTTCTGTTAGTAGTTAGACTCCTAGTCAATAGAAGACTGGTTTAAAAAACCCTAGTAGTCTATCACCCGAGGTTAAAATTGACAAGAGTAGACCATTGCTTGTACTATGTATACAACAATGTCACCTCCAAGTTTGTACAAACCCTAAGTTGATGAAGTAAAGTTGGTAGCCCTAGGAGTTGCAACATCATCGTTGCAATAATGGAGCTCATCACATTATAAAAATGCTATGATATATTTATATAAGAGAAAATGATATTTAAATTAACTTGATGACTATTAAGAAAATTAAATCATGAATTAATCTATTCTTCTTAGAACACAATTTACTAAAGAAGAATAGTCAATTTATTAAAGCACACTAACAAATCTGAATAAGTGTACAAAATTAACAAAAAAAATACAACTCGAGACATCATTTTCTAGAGAGTCAAATCTTCTAACAAGCAATACACACATTTCAGAAATAATACAACATAATGAAATAATAACATGACCATGGAATCAGAATGAATCAAAAGACCGATGGAATCAAACCACATTTATATATTTGTATTAAAATTCATCCCACAATCATCATTAACAACATTTCTCCATTTAAAAAATAACAATTCCTCCCTCTCCTTCGAGAGATCCCTCTTCTCATCAAAATTGAGGAATTTACATAAAAATTGTCTTAGAAATCATGTCCTTAACAAACTGAGAACATAGAATTGTCTTTTTACAGAAATAATAAGAACTGTTACCTTCAAGCCTCGTGTCCAATCAACATGTAACATGGAATCAATAAAATAACTAATAGGAGAGTTTTGATAACATCTTCCAAAACTTGAGGCAATTCATGTATGTTTGTTTAATGACTGAGACAAAAAATCGAACTGGCAGAGTCACCTATAACGAATTACCATCAATTTTTTAAAATGAGAGCAACAATAAAAAGTGACTCATTACAAAATCTCAAATTGAGAAACACTTTACTAAATATAGAAAGTCAAAATCAAAGTACAATTGTGCCTCATCTTATCCAAGAGTTGAAATATATTAACGAATGATATTTATTTAGCATCTTCAGATTCACGAGAGATTATGAGCTTAACCCTTCAACAATTTACTATAATTTTTGTATTAGAGATGTGAATTCTTAACAGCAGTAGCATAATTTTATTTCCCTAATGTTTCATTATTCCTACAGAAAGGTTTGAGTTTCTCACTTTCTCTGGTAAGTTATTCAATTCGGTGATTGAGTCGTGGAATAGTAATCATGAATTTTTGGTGCCAATAAAGATCCATCATGGCCTCCAAAGAAATTCTATCAATTTTACTATCAATCTGAGGAGTGGTATTCACATCATCTGGGATATCATATTTCCTTGCAAATTTCGGCCTAACCTTTTTAGCTTGGGAACCTTTGAGATTGACACAACTCTTATGAGACGAGTTCTTCTATTTATTACATTGTAGCAGTGATGCGGGGGAGTGCCCCCCCCCCCCCTTCGAACCC